>JAQFYB010006415.1:0-12246 GCA_034694085.1 Pogonognathellus longicornis
AGTTTTGAACGGAACGTTGAAGACAAAGAGTCCTACATGGGTGAAGTACACGGAGTCTCATCAAAAGTTCACCTCCAGGTTACATCCGTCACCATCTAAATCTAAATGATATATAACCGTATTCAAAACTTCCCGCCGCCATTTCTGTGTTTGCTATGATGCTAATTAATGTAAAACGAATTGTTCGAATGTTTTCTAATTATAATTAAATATTTTGGGAGTTCATGTATTTTGCAACATAAAGTTGGAAGTTATATAAAGTATATAAGTGGCTATAGTTTAAATACCTACTATATCTGAAAGAGAAGGTTGTAATTGTAACGGAAAGTTTTCGTTGTGTACAGTAAACAAAACACTACAATGATGTGCTCGACCAATAAAAACAAAAAGTGAAATACACTATTGTCAAATAAATTAAATATTTTGTAGGGTACACTTCAATGACTGTTCTATTTTTAAAATTTTGCTCTTTATGCATGCAGCATTTATACTTTGATTTGGGAACTTCGTTACAGAGCCTTATTATTCAGTGTAATGTTCGCAATCCATCTTACTATTGCATAAAATTCATAAAATAATACTTATCGATTTTGAGGTTTCTACTATACTATTGGTAGTAAAAAGTATACTCACTAATTTCAATTACCATCATACACATAAACACTTACAAGTAAACCATACTAAGATCGATGTTCAAAAGTTGTGTAGATATTGGGGACCTTTTAATGCATTTTGTTGGGTGACTTAAATAAGTTTTAACTGCACATTTCCTTACGACTGGTGCAATCGCCCCAACCTTGTATACCTTTGTAGCTTTTGCAAAATAATTGCAATTCCTCATAGCCAATGAAAAGTTGAATTTAATGAAGATTCAAACGAAGAATTATTTTAAAAATCTCCTTGCCAGACTACATTACTGTTATTGTTGGAGATATCTTGCCCTTGCCCTACGATATTGTCAATTACCTTCACTCTCTGTATTTACTTGCCCTTGGAGCAATCGCCCTCACCCTGTATACTCCCTAGCTTGTCCCAATTTTTTGTTTTATTGTTGACACGTTTGTTGAAACATCTGCCCTGTGATAGATAGAGTTAATTGTACTTCACTTTGTATATTTTCTAATGACAGCAAATGGCAGCAATATTTGGAAAGACAAGGGTTCAATCCAAAGCATTTGAAAATTATAATTCCAAATATCGAAATTTTAATGGTAGTAATTTCAATTGTAGAAGTGTGGGGTATACGTGGGAAATGGAGAAATTGATTTTTTAGACCCACCACGTATACGATAAAAATTGCTAAAACGACTTCCAAGTGCTCTTTTTTAAGAACTTTTTGAAAATTGAGTTCTCGGCGCAGAAAGAATTTCAGGCTCAAATACATGGAGTACCGTGAAGGTGCTCACATAACCTTAAGAGCTGGGTTAACATTTCTCTGTTCGTACCGTAATATATAAACATGATTTAAGTATTCCTTATAATTAAACTGCTACTTGAGTTGTTCAATCAAACAGTTCATCGTCTTCTGTAAAGGCACCAGGGTCTCAAAGTGAAGAAATATATCAACTCGATCAAACTGAGTGCAGAAAATCCTGAACAAAGTCCCAACAAACCTGTTTCACAACACAGAAAAAAAAAGAAATGAATTTGGTCTTTACAGCTTTGTTGGAGATATTATCAATATTTTTTGTCTTTAAACATCTGGCTACTATGGTACATCAACAGTGGTATATTAAAGAATGAGGGCATAGGGTGCTGAAGCCATCCCCAAATTTTTGAAAATATACACTAGCTTAAATTTTACTAAAGATAGACGTATTTTAGTAAGGTGCAGGGTGACCACGTCACCTCATTTCATCGTTTTTTTCACTCACTTCGCTATAATTTTTGAACGGAAACTCGGATTTCAAAAAATTTTAGCAAGTTTTACAGCTGTATATTGTACCTTTAATTTATACAACTTAAATTTTTTCGAAAATTTTGAAACTAGAAAAGTTGAAACAGTTTTAAGGTTACTAATTTTAAAACTATTTCAACTTTTTTAGTTGCTGTTTTTTCGAAAAAATTTAAGTTGCATAAATTAAAGGTACAATATACAGCTATAAAACTTGCTTAAATTTATTGAAATCTGAGTTTTCGTTCAAAAGCAAAGTGAGTGAAAAAAACGGTGAAATGAGGTCATATGGTCACCCTGCACCTTACAAACAAATATGTATAAATTTGAGGGTTCTTCATCAATAAAACCTCACGAATACGCCACTGTTGACTGTAAATAGTTAAACCCTTATACAATTAGCGCTTGAAATGTAATTCAAGGTTGGGGTAAATAATGTCAAACAATATTTAAAATTCAAAATGACATTTTAAAATATTGCATTATATGTGTACGGGTTACTTACCACCTGTGTTGGCAATTAAGTCAGATAATCCAAATAGAATAGTTCGGTATTTGGGATATGTTGAATCTTGACCGAAATAAATATGAACGATAGAAACGTTGCTTTCCGACCTATAATTTAGAACCCAATTAAAATTAAACAAAAAATATATTACATTAATCTATAATTGATTTTGGCTAATTTATTGAAACTCGAATTACCATTGAGCGGTTTCATTATATTTATTTAACCAAAGATTGCCCCTGGTCTGTATGGGAGCGGCAGTAACTTCAGAATGATATTCAACTTCCGTACACGTTGGGTAGCAAAAGCGACAATATTTTTTAATTCCTCGTTTAAGAGACTCGCCTTTTTAATAATGATAAAGTGAAAGATATAATATCAAAAAAATCTTCCATGAAAAGTAGTATATAATTTATATATCACCAATTGTAATATATTCATTTAAACATTAATAAAAGTCGTGTACTTACGTCTAACAATTTCTGTGCATGGCAATTGAGTGGGTTTACAGATTGATCTGCTATTATCACCTCGTGGCATGTAGAAAAGTGTACAATTACACATTCTGTATGTTTGATTTGCGACGCCTGCGAATAAATGAGATTTATATTTTAACTTCCTATATATTGTCCCTATTTGTGAAAGAATTAGAGTTAATTAAAATAAAAAGAACCATGTTTTTACATTCGTCCAGACAATTGGCGACCGTGTAAATAGTGTAGAATGCCAACTCGAATTCCCCTCCAAAGTAACATTTCCGCTTATCCTAGAAGAACGTTTTCAGACAAATGTGTGGGTTTTAAAAGTAAGGTGGATATAAACTGATAAATAAAACTGTTGTTTAAATTGTAATTGAGAAAACTCGATTCTTGTTTTCCTAGTCCTATATTGTATTGTATATAGAACTAATAAACCATTCAAAACAGTGAGACATTTTTTGGAACACATTTTTCATCACTCCACAGTAACCAGAATTCAGGTTTTTTCATCCATGCAGTTACCACAATTCAGTTTTTTTCATCCATGCAGTTACCACAATTCAGTTTTTTTCATCCGTGCACATTTACCAGAATTCAGTAGACACACAGAGGACGTTGGGTGTAGTAGATATTTATATAGTGTAGTACTTAGGTGCCTATATGGCATAGTGCTATAAGCATATTATAAGTAGATATATACGTGTATAGTTCACTCTGGGAAACGTGCACAGACCAACAGACATACAGACAGATATATCATTTCTAGTAAGTAGCTGACGCTACTTAATAACTTATGATGTTGTTTTTTTAACTATAATGGTGATAATATTTGTACCAGTCGAAAATCACGAATATCCGGGTTGGCCATGGTAATTTCAGGATTAATGCTTATAAATGCCTCTGTGTTAGGTTTGATTGCCTTTCCAAAGTCTCGAACATGCGGTGCATCAATTGGAAGGTGGGTCTGCAGCTGAGAGTTGTAAAACGAACATTCGTTAGCTAGTATAGTATCAATTTGATTTAAAAAATATATGAAAATTTTACATACTGATTTTAAAAACAGGGTTTTAAAACAACAATTCGCATTAATCATTGCGCATTTGAAAAAAAGATATTTTCAAATGAATAATTAATATCAGTTAAAAAATATCTTTGAAGTTGCAGAGAACTTACTAGAAAACCTTCCGAATCTGAATCAGTGCAGAAATATTCAGAGAGTCCAGGGTTGAGCAGAATACTCAAACCCGATGTTCTTCCAGCTCTAAATTGACGTCTTGGAAATTCCCGTTGCATATCTTCAGACATTAGCAATCCATCTTTGTCAATATCCCATTTCTTCCAGTCGGCAATTTCCTCGACATTGTCGTGTATAAGGTTTCTGCAAGTTCCAATGTAAATATAAAAAAGTAATGGGGGTTTTCACGCAAGTCGATTATTTTTATAATCGGATTTATTGACCATTTAGTCCATTCTCACTAACAATTCTTCCAATAATTAAGGGGTTTCACACAAAGTGATTATAATTTTAATCGGATTATTTTTATTTTCGGTTATAATCGTTTAGCTTGAGTGCACTGATTATTCTACGAAATTAATTTACTCATATCGCCGCTAAATTTAAATTTTTGGAGGAGTTTTGAGTGAGCATATATTAAATCGTCGACCATCGAGTCAAAAGTAGATTCTTATTTTCGCAGGAACAACCGATTACTTGGATTCGTGCGCAAGCGCTGTTTTCACTTGATTATTTCCAATAATTCGACAATGAAAATAATCGGCTTATATTCGCTTTGCGTGAAATCTCTTATTCTTTGGTAGCAATAGTGGCAATTTATTTCCGTAAAACAAGCAGGGCACTCAAGCTAAAGGATTATAACCGAAAATAAAAATAATCTGATTCATAATATAATCGCTTTGCGTGAAACCTCTTAATAATAAAAGCTTTGTGGATTTTGATTATTCTTACGCATGACGATGTAGTAATTGTTGTGGTACCATATTGAAAGTACAGCTGTGAAAAATAATTTTAATTTTGGATTAGGATTTTTTAAATTTTGAATTTTTTCATGCAACGTAACTTCAAATCATAATCCGAATGTACTGTTATGATAATATGGCATTTTTTACAAATCAAATTATGGCTCGTTGAATTAAGAATAAAATCCGTAGTCTGGCTTCATATTATTCTAGTTAAATACTTGATCTTTGATAATGTGAGTTTAGTTTTTTGAAAAATTTTAAACAGTAGAAAGGTTTCTCTTAAAAGTGTGGTAAAATGCAAAAGAGAGTGCTGCAAGATCTTAAAAATGTTAATACAATTTTAGTTAAAATTTTAATGGGTGTTTTTTCCCTTTTTTTAATCACTAAATTTGTTTGTACCATTTTCCAAATTCTATGGCTTCATTCGGTTTAAACAAGTCGCTGCAGTTTCGGATTTCACCTTGCCACACACATAAGAGAAGCATGTCCATGCATTTTTGAGAGATCTAAAATGATCAGAGTGTTCATCAGTAAGTTATATAATTTTTTTATTTTAGGAATTGTAGGTATGGATTTACTCACATAATCTAAAAACGCTGCAAACATATTGTGAAATGAAAAATGTGTTACTCTTTCAAGAGCAGTTCTATTATCGACAATGAGTGCATTTGAATTTGAATTGTATTCTGTTCCTTCAGTTGCTGAATAGTTGAACATTTTGCTAAAAGAACCAGAAGCAGAGCAAATCTGGTCCACATAGTAGAGTGAAATTTCGGCATGTGAAGCATCGAACATATACTTGGCATTGTCTGGTTCTTCCTTTGCCCTGAGCAGTTACATCATACCATTCAAATATTATCATTTCAAAAATTGTTATTAAGGTAATAATTTGCACTTTTTTGAAAGTTCAACTCGAAAATACTTTTTTGACAATTTCGTTTACAATTGTATTTTATGGACGAAATCCTCAACTTCACTTTTGAGTACTTTGTTCATACTACAAATGGTCACAGCAGGAAATGGAATTTGCTCAATGGTTGTTTCAAAGGGTTGAAATATGACCATGATTGGATTTTCATAGTACTTCGTCCATACATCGTTAATTAAATACACGGACGCTATACACCCAAGCAAAAATGACGCAAGCCAAAATATTCTGTAAAAAGAAAATAATTTACATTTTAGCAAATTTCAATTAACACTTACCGTCATTTCTGAGATTTTTGCACAATTGTTATCAACGAGTAACTATGTTTGACCAATAACAAAAATAAGGTAGCACCAGGCGCGTAGCCAGGAATATAAGTTGGGGGTGCACAGCAGGGTTGCTTACAAAAATTGATTTTTGGTAGGGCGAAATTCGAATATGAATCCATAATAACACTTTGTAATGAAGTTAATTCGGTTAAAACAGACTTAAAATTTTCATATTCACGAGTTGAGCTAATTTTTTCCTAGTTTTTACAATTTCTGGGCCAAATTATGTGCTTTTTTTAGATATTCCACGGATCCTTGGAGGTGCACGTGCACCCTGTGCACCCCCCTTGGCTACGCGCCTGGGTAGCACAGTATGGAGGTTTTTAAAATTTTATTTTTCATTTTTCCATTTGCATCTAAATTGGATTCAGCTGCTGATTGACTATTATCAAATTGCTAATTTACAGAAAATTTCACAATTTTTACTCTAGCAATAAAAATAATACACCATACCTGTGTACCTACACCTCTTTTGAATAAAACAATTGTCACAGCCAATCAAAAGCTGGGTCTAATTTAGGTGCAGCTGTAACAACGAACAATTATTTAAAAAAAGCTCCATACTGGACTTCATTATACTGATACTGTTGCGGAGATATCTTTATGTTTGTTTAGAAATCTATAGGAGCAATTTTACTTTATTTCACTTTCAAATTTTGTGCTTTACCTCTCAGAGAGATGTCTTTCAGGTTGCCCGACATATTCTGCAGAATATAAAAGTAACATTAAAAAATCTATTAAATCTAAATCAAACACGTTAAAACAACATGGGAAATATATTTTGTAACAGAAATTTACTTAGACCATGAAGAGTTGTCTCCAAACAAAAGTCTTTTGTATTGCGACTTGTTTCCAAGTACGACCGCTTGCACCAACGCCATTTTCTTTGATCACTACATTTATCCAAGGATGACGTTTCTTCGTTCGTCTGACGACCAGAACTGCTATCCCTTACAATGTGAATTTTAGCCTTTTTGAAACGGAATTTATTAAAAACTTTTTTGAATGACGGACAACGTTGAAAACCTTCACTACGGTCAGGCATATTCTCAGGATTAACGACAGATGATGTAGTCATTATAATTACTAAATCAAGTAATCTCTAATGAAAAAGTCTAAATTACTTTATTGGTTTTATTGTTTTCATACACATTTTGAGGTAAATTGTATTATCAATGTATTAAACTTTTAAATTGGTTGATAATATGACAGTTTATAATATATATATATACAAGGCCGTATTTAAAATTCCATTTAGGGAGAGGTTAAAATACCAACAAGATTAAAAAATATCCATTCTGTTGTTGCACGTATGACATTTTTTTTGAACTTGTTTGGTAATATAACCTAATTTTTCGATTTCAGGGAGAACATTTACCTCTTTTGCCCCCTAAATACAGCCTTACTTATACAGAGACGCGTAGCCAGGATTATAACCTAGGTTTGCACAGCAAAGTTGTAGGTATACTGTAGAAATCAATTTCTTGGGGAAGCCAAAATCTCAATAAGGTACAAATGAGTCTATAAGCACACAAAGAAATGAACATTTGAGACAAGTATTTATTTTTACTCTAATTGTATAAATTGTTACACAGATATGTTACACGGTTGAAAACTATACAATTAAGATTAAAATACCGCCGTGCACCGTTGGTAAATTGGAATTTGCGTAAACAAACTAGTACATGTATATGTTGTTTGGCATTATATTAAATACTACGAAGGAGACTACAAATAGAAGTAGAAGCAGCAAACGAGCAGACTGAAAGTCAACAACATGAGTGGTCAGTTTACAGAGGCATGAGACGAACTGATCTAACATCAACTTTTGCAGTACATAATAAACATTTCAAGAGAACACAACGGGAGAATTGTAGTCAGAGTAAGAAATGCTTTTTTAATGCAACTCAGGCCCACACCCAGGGGAAGGGGGTACACTTGCACCCCCCAGAATGGCCAAAAATTTGGTTATTTTACCAATATACGAAAAAGTTCGCGCTACACGCGATGTTTATACATTTTTAGTTGTATTTTGCCTAATTAATAAGCGCAATTATAGACTTAATTGTACCTAATATTCAATTTTGCTCTCCCAGTATTTCATTTCCATATACAACCTTGTTGTGCACCCCCCCCCAGTGGCTAAACTAGGTTGACGGGACCGTGAGACAAGCCAACGTTATGGGCCCCTGTGAACTTTGACCTGAAATTGATGGCTATTTTAATATGCTTCAAATATGGTACACGTGGGCATATAATGCAAAATATATGCTATAAACCTATTATTTTTCACGCATGATTTTATTGACGGTAATCAAAGTTTCAATTTATTAAGAAGAATATTCTTTTGAATAAGCAGTCTTTCGTGATAATAAATTACACAAATTATTACACAAATCGAGAAAATCTTTTTCTTCTATCAGAGAACACCGCATTATTTTACACTATACATTTAATTTAAGGCTATTCGTTCGTATTCAACTTTTAATAATTATAACCAATTAAACATTTCTCTTAAAATGAACTTTAAATAAACTCATCCTTTCCAAAAAAAATTATTCATTAAACTCGCTGTCCTAAATGTTATTTTTAGCATCGTAATTAAAAAACCACTCTTAAAGAATGATGGGCCATTCAATATTACTTCAGTTCTATTTTTCTTATTTTTGCTGCAGCAAAATTTTCAATGATAGTTTTAAATTTAAATATCTCACAATGACCCATTCATGATACTATATTGAAACATACAGTTTTGCGACTCCAAATTTCTTTTAACATATAAAATAACGCAACTAACATTTTTTTACATTCTTCGTTTCATGGTTCGTGGTGGGCCCCTGACCCCATGGGCCCTGAGATTTTGTCTCACCTATGCGCAGCGTAGTTTAGCCACTGCACCCCCAGCTTATGATCCTGGGTACGCGCCTGATGCAACTATTCGACTATTTGTATTTGTGCAGAAGAGGATTATGTGAAATAAACTTGTGCGTTCCCATAATATGAGTTAATAATAGGAATTTTTAAATCATACCGTACCATTAAACAGCGACTATGGAGTTAGTGCCGAATTTTGACAGTGCTAGATTTACATTTGACGATGTATTAGTAATATTAGTATACACTCTTTTCATAAATATCGGTTGTCCGTATATAAGCTAAAAAACTGAATAACGAAGATCCACCTTGAAAGGAAAATAAGATCATATAACTTTTGCTCCTAAAATTATCAACAGAGATTCCCAAAACATAAGCAAAAATTTTAAAAAAAGTTAATCTACCGAGATTCAAGCTATACTCGCTGAATTCTGAATTAGAGCTAACTTAGCTAACACACCACTATACTACTCCACAGCTTCCATTATGTAATGCTGTTGTTCTTTCTCCTATTATATCTTCTTCCGCTATATTGCAACACTAACATTCCTCTCGCAAAGGCTATAATATAAGTCTGCACTGTACAAAAAATATTCCATACACTGACGGACACATGCGCTGACATTCTACTGATTTAATACAATGATGATAATATTACGAATAAAACCAGTTGATTATTTAATCATACTTGTACATATTATTCCATTTTCTATTCTTGTAAACATTTCAACTTAATACTGGTTTTGAACTGCCAAAATTCAAAATATTTATAGAGTACGCTCTCCGATACTTGCTTATATCCATTTTGAATGGGTTATTGTAATTTAACATAATATTTCGTGTTGAAAAATTATTTCAATTAAAATATCTATTGCACATTTAACAACTTATTCTGGGGATGCAAGTGCACCAAGTGCACCTATCCTGGGTACGCGCCTGCAATCTTACAATATTACAATTAATTTGTTTAATATTACAATCAGAAAAATGAGGTTTAAGTTGTGTGTAATGTAGTATTTTAGTGGGTTTGAGATACATGGAGCTGAAAAGCTAATGTAATCGTAAAACGTATGTAATATGTAATGTACGCAAATGTAATGTTAGCAAACCGTATATTAAGATGCGAGTTATAAAACAGTGCGTGTATAAAGATATTAACAATGCTACAAATCTAAATACCAGGGTCATATGTGATTGACCTGGCAATGAAACCATTCAGAAAAATTAATCAATAACTGGGTTATGACACAGTTGTTATAAATGATCCTCACAGAGAAATTATAAACCATGTTGAGTGATAGAAAGAACGTGGATATATATTTGCAAATTCAATGTAATAATTATTTAGTATTATATTTAGTGACGGATATGTTATGAAATAGCTTGTAGAAGTTTACTTCTGCCAGAGAGGAAATATTTGTTTGGAATTCATTTTATTTTATGTATATTATTTCCGCTAACCTAAAATATTTTACACGCATGCAATTGCAAAACTACAGTAATTATTGAACGAATGTGGAGAATCATTAATAAACAAGGCACGGATATTTATTTAAAAAAATGTTCCATACACATTAACCTGCTACACAGCCAAGGCTTTATTTTATACCTTATCGTTTCATACCAAAACGACACTAAAATGAAGTTTGAAAAAACATTCTATATTTCAAGAATGTGTAATTATAAATATTTTTTTAAATATTTCTCCATTTCAATTTTTTTTTAAATATTTTGGCGATGTCAAAAAATAATAAATTATTTTAGTCGCTTGCGTTTAAATTGAAATAATTTTGACATAAATTTAGAGAGGTAGACTTTCTTGATTAGTTAAAATTCAAAACGCATTCTTCAAACATGTAATGGGTTGCGAAATCAAATAATATTGTCTTTATTCATTTTATAAGCCATGTGGGGCAGCACCATAACCAGGATTGGGTTTCGAATGGGAAACCAAATATCACAACAAATATAAATAATAGTTAGGTATTGCAAGTAGCACAAAAAATAACCATTTAGGCCAAAATCAAGCCGTGTTTTCTTTTTTTCGCTATACGCGCGAATTTGGTTTACGGTATATTGTTTTTCACCCAAAAAGTGGTTCTTGAATAGGGGTCCACCACTTATAGTTACGCCAGTGAATGAAGCACTGAATTCTGGTTGGTAGCTCCAGTCTGAGCATTGCAAAAAAAAACCTTACTATTTGGTTAACAATACATTTGTAGTATTAGGTTAATTCTAACTCGTGTACATTCGTGACTAGTCCGTAGCGTTGGTTGGAATATGTTCTGGAATATTCCTTACAATACTTAGGAAGTACACCGAATTCTCGTTCAGACTGGGCGGTGATCGATCTGGTTCATGGTAATACAATTTAGAATGTTAGTATAGATTGGCAAGTATTTCAAGCATAAAACACTTGATTCTCGGTCTACGAAGTAGGGAATTGGTTTAGTAATGTTAGGTTAGCAATACTTAACTTCATGTTTATGGCTAGGTTTTATATTATACAAAATGATAAGCTCTACAAGTCTTAAGCATTTCTAGATCTACTCACGTCATCTCATTTCTTGTTTCTTTTATTTATGACATCCGAAGTTACTTTCTGCTTCGTGGTACATTTTAGAAGGTTATTACAGATTGGCATGCATTTTAAGCATAATACACTTGATTCTGGCACTATGAATTGGGAAATCGGTTTAGTATATAATGTTAAGTTAGCAATATATTACATCTAGTTTGCTGTTAGGTGTTATACTGCGTGATACACTGCAATAGGGAAAATACATGGACTGGAGAAAACATGAGTTAGACCCGTATCAATAGGTCACAGGTCATTTTGAAATAAATTACTGTGCATACCTTGTAGAGAAGCTTTTTATGCATTGAAAGAGCTATGACGTAATGCAACGACATAAAATTAGGAGCCCTTAAAAAGACTAAGTTTTTCAAGTTGCAAGTTTTTCGAATTAGATAAAAGTTTTTCGAGTTGGTTTAAGTCAATCAATACTTTCTTAATATAAACAACTGGGAAAACAGCCCGTTACACGGGTATTCTTAAATTAAAAGGTTCAAATATCAAGGAATTTAAATATTTGAAATACCACTTTTTTAAAGAAGCATATTTCTGAAAAACAGTGAATTTTCAGATGTTTAAATTTTTTGATATTTACACCCTCCACAATAATAATTCTAAACGTAAACGAATCGTAAACATTTTTTAACAAATCTACAATGACGTTGGAATATAACGCAGA
>JAQFYB010006416.1:0-12246 GCA_034694085.1 Pogonognathellus longicornis
AGACAGACAGACGGACGGACGGACAGACAGACAGAATGGAATACCCTTTGTATAAAGTAGTTGACACTACTTAATAATGGTCGGGTTAAGAGATTATATTAAACAAATAATGGATCGGTCATGTCATTAAGTGATAAATCGTATTTGTTCAGAAACAGCCAAGGACTAAACAAGTTTGATATTTGACATTTGCGATGAAGTTGTTATTAAACTATTATATAACCATTTTAAGTTTATACCCCATACAATGAGTGAGTATTTGCTGTGCAAATGTTCATGTGTATTACACAACGCACACTACTTATAACTACTGCTCATGCAGTTAAATTTTTGGTCTGGTTTGAAAATGTCAGATTCCCTATAGCACTTGTCATTTGCATTGAGTAGTGTATTAATTTGTTCATGACATTGGAAATTGCTTTCGCGTTTATTTCATAGATGCATGAAAACAATTAAATCTTTTATTATCATTATGATTTAGGATGATATTACATGTATTAAATAGCAATGATTATTTTTATATATTATTTTGCTCATTATTAAATTTTGACATATTTCTAGGTTTCAGGTATTTAATCATAATTGATACAGTAAAATAGGTCAATACAGACACAAATAATTAATCATTTTTGTATTAAACAATCGTTAATATACTCCAGGAAACTTTACTAAACAAAACAGGAATTGTATTACTCAAATCGATCCACGTGTAGTGGATGAAAATAAACGGTTTATCTAAGGATATACCATAAATCATTTCAGGTTCAAACATTATATATCGATTTACAAAAATTAGAATGCTGTTTTTGAAGAGCGTATTTTACGTTATAATATTATAGAAGTTTTTTATGAGTTTGCATGTGGGAATTTAATTCTTTTTGTCTTACAAAACCCTTGCTACAAAAGACACAAGAATAAAACTTTTCTTTGGTGTGAAATCTCACAATATGTTCGTTTCTAGATCCAAAATTGGCAAATGATCGTTTACAAAATGTGCATTCATATCGTTTTTCGCCCTTATGAGTTCTTTCGTGTGTTGCAGCATCCGCTTTGGTCTTAAATGCCTTTTCGCAATTCGGGCACTGGTAGGATTTTTCAGCACAATGAGTCTTTTCATGTCTCTTTTGGTTGCTAATGAATGAAAATGATTTTTCACATATTGAACATTTGAATGGTGTCTCTCCAGTGTGAGTACGTTGGTGTGCCTGTTTATTTTCACTTGAATGAAATGTTTTTTCGCAAAAATAACATTTGTATGGTTTTTCACCCGTGTGTATTCGTTCATGTCTTTTCTTATGCGCACTGATTTTGAACGTCTTTATGCAAAAACAACATTTAAAAGTTCGAGAATTTTCATGCACCATTTTTACGTGTTGATTTCTGTACTCTAACGTACGAAAAGTTTTTTCGCACAATAAACATGTGTACCGCTTAACTTGGTCAGTGTGAATCGATATGTGTCTTTTGAGATTGCAGACAGATGAAAAAGCTGCAGGACATGTTGGACATTTATATGGTTTCTCCTTGGTGTGAATTCGCATATGACGCACTAACTCGCCTTGGGTGATAAATCTATTGTCACACATGGAACAAATATGAGATTTTTCCCTTTGATGCATTCGTGTATGGTGTAGTCTCAAATTCAATTGATGAGGGAAGACTTTTTCACAAATTGAACATTTATAATTGCATGCATTCGTCTCGTTGTCTCCTAGATTTTCATCGCCTAGTGATTTTGTGTGCTCCTTAATTTTCTCGGGTGTTAACCTCCAAAGACTAACAGTCAATTCCCTGTTGATTATTATAATTAAATGTATTATTATAATGATACGTACGAAAAATAATGTACTGAAACTAGAATTCATCTAATTTAATTAATTATCAAAAATTAGAAGATTAAGAACTAAACATTCAATTGCATTCAAAAATTATTTTACCTTGTCATTTTTATTGTTAAGTCTACTTCGAATTGATTTAGGTTTGACGAATTTTCAAATCTGTTTTTCTTCTGTTTCTGCGTCAATTTATTTATATTATATATTTATATATAATACAAATTATTATTTAATTATAATTATATGTAATTATATATAATTACTGCGTTTATTATAATGCAATATATGGGTGAGGCCTATAATATACTAAAGCGTCGGCTGATTATTGGAGAATAAAATGTAATTTAGCAATAATTATTTAAAAAAATGATTACGCGTTATTCAAATGCAATGCTACAGTTTGAGTTTTAAAACCGACTGTAAACAGACTGATTGTGAGTAACTAATCGCTCGTCCCTTATTGCTATATGCGAAAGCCGATCTAACATGAAGAAACGGTGATAGGTCGGAATTATTTATCTAATTTTGGAAGAGAGAGCTTATACGATACAAAGCAGTACCAACACGGGGTGTACATAAGAATTTTTTTTATAAGCTCCTTACCGTACTCGCCGGTTTATTGACCCATTGGGATAATATATTTTGGATTAATGTTTTCAGTTCACTACATTCGTAATAAAGCCCCAAAAGGGAAATTGTGAACATGAGGAATTATACTTTTAATTCGTGAACATGACTACACAAAAATTAAATTTTAATCGTCAGAAAACAGTTATTTTTATCACCAGTGTCAATGGTGATAAAAATTTTGACTACGGTTACAAACATTTTTACTGGATCTTTTAAATTTTTTGCAAAATTACATAACTAGTGATTTATCTGCCTTATTTACATTGCGCAGACATATTACATCGTTTGTATAATATTATGATGAAGGTAGCTTCAGTGAAAGATAAAAGGATGTGGTAGGTTATTGTGAACATTCGATGGCAAATTGTACAACCTTACATGCATATTAACCCCCCAACAAATGGGGAATTAAAGTGAACATGGTTCACTAAACAGTCAGTTACGGTATATTTGAAAAGACAACTGATTTCCAATTCTACTTTAGTGTTGTGATTATAATTTCTCTGGCTTGGTATTACTGATTTTGTATTGTTTTTACTTACATAAAGGCTGTTCATGCAAATGACACATTAATAAAACCGAACTTTGAACGCTTTAAACAGCTCATTTCACTACTTCTTCCAAACAACTTACTTTACCACCCTGACGACAAATCGTGAAAATAGAAAAATGCTTTATAATACTCGGATATTAAATAAATACCTAGAATGCAATGTACAGTGACGACCTTTTCTTTGAATTGCGTCGTTATTACCCAACACATTTACCTTGAAAAAAGGTTCCGCAATATTGTGTGTTGTTGTAAACCTTATGAGCCCAAGTAACTCTCAACAAAGTTTCAGGTGCGGAAACGTAAGGAATCGGCCAATATTTTATGTCAAAATGTAAGTATGGTTGTTGGCCAACCAACCATCTGAGCTGAGTTGGTCAGTTCAGCGGGTTGGCGGCTGCCATCTTCGCTAAGACGCTGAGAGTTTGTGATAAACTCGCTACATAAGAAATCAGAGCCAGGTAGAAAAACAAACCGTTTCTGCGTGATATTTATAGAAGCCAGGTAAAAAGACATGAACCTTTGGATCTTGCATCAATCTATATTGAAATTTTAAGCCCTCTCCTATACAAATATACTCTCACAATTTATAAAATTTTAGGTCACACAATATGTGTGTTAATTGCATACCTACTATGTAAGTAATAACCCACCTTATTTACTGCCAACAAACCATTAAAGCTGCCATTATACCAAGTATGTACACCACACACTCAAGTACATCCATTAAACAAGACATTACTACACTTGCATAATATATTATAATATTACAGAGAATTGTTATTCCAGATAATAATGCAACCCACGTATTTGAAATGAAATGCATTTTAAAATACAAACTACTCAGTTCTCAATTTTAAGCCTTCAATTCAAGGTACAATGTTTTCAGATTTAAATTTAGAAATCAATATGAAACTTTTTGTAAATATATATATGCGACCATAAAGAATTAGATATGGATGTGTGTGTTGGTAGGCAATTAGGTCAATGGCTTATACAGGGTGGGGGAAAGTAGATCAAGGGCGTAAACAGGTTGGTGGCAATTACTCCAAGGGCAAGGAAATATGTCTCCACCACTTTTCTATATCCGTATGAAGGAATTCTTGATACTTAAAACTTTTTAACGTTATATAGCATTTGAAAATGAAGTTGGAGTAGGTACGTCCTTTTATTTTACGACTCATAATATTTCTCGTGTCCTCCATTTTGTTACAAATTTGGATGTTGCAGTGGATGAAAACATTTTTCACGCATGAGGGCGAAGGCTGACGCTTACAAATTGTTATGCATACGTTAATCCGAGTTTGTCCAAAATCTCTTCATTACTTTAAATACAAATTATTAATTTTATCATGATATACATTAATTGGAAATGAATCTATAAGCCCTGTTGTTGCCAGAGATGTATGACATACCTATTCTGGTTTTATTTATGATTCAACAAGCAACAACTCACATACATACTTCTTCTGACTGTAAAGTCAAGCAATTTATTTTATATCACTATAGGATATACTGGCTGATACATGTTACTTTTGTCACGCTAGCGCAGCTGCCGGGAACTTTAGTCGCGGTAGCACTGCTACCGTGCAGTTTGGTCGCGGTAGCGCGCTAGCAGGAAAGGCAGCAAGAGGTCTGCCCGGAAGCTTATTTACAGAATGTACACGCGGGGAGGGTGGGTTTCATTATTTTTAGCAGGTTACGGGGGTGTGGGGGCAGAGCCCCCACTTCGGTTTAATACTAGGATAGTATAGGTAGTATCGCAGAATTTAGTTGCACTACGTCTTAATTTACATGTACATTATGGAAATATGCTGCCCGGAACGGGGAGGCCGAAAAAATCGTGCTACCAAGCAGCAAAACATTTTCTGTATGCCTGGACTCCTGGTTATATTCACACGCGGGCATATCCAGCACCAGGAATAGCCCATAATGCCGATTTTATAACTCCGCGGAAAATGTATACCAAATGCAAAGCCAAAATAATGAATTGAATTAACGTTTTCGTTAGGACAAATAACCACACTGGATTAGTCCAACTGTTGCTTAGGGTTCGTCCTACAGTGAAGAAAACTCTTGATGTTTGCAATTTGGAATAAATGTATTTTTTCAGTACAGCATATTTTTAAACTACCTAATTTTTTACTTTGCATTTTGTCTGGGAGACCAATATTTTATATTAATAGTGTTTGGCAGTTCAATTAATTGAATATAGTTCGATATCTACATAACATATATAGTACATACTCTAATTTATTTGAAAAAATAATTTCAGGTATTTTGTAATGACCGGATGTTCGAATCTGGATGAAGATATGAGACTATATCGTTTGCTTCACTCGGTTTACTTTTTCAAAATGCACTTAAAAATTGATGATTCTGAAAAAAGTCAACGTGAAAGTAAATAACAACTGTCATTTTAATTGTCCAATTTTATTAAGGTCATTTTAATAGTCACTTTTATAATTTTCTAACAACATTTTGTTTATTGAAACATGGTTTATTGATTGGAATGCATTGAACCATGCGAAACCATTGAGTACATAGAATTGGTGGAATAACATTACATGAACAAATTACAAAGAACAATTGCATTTAATTGCATGGTTATGGCGAAATTAAATGTTTTTTCAAGGTGTATATTATATTTATTCAATAATATAGGGCTAGTATGTTTGTATTTCAGCACCATGAATAACACGGTCAATTTTGAAGATTGGTCAATGAAATTTGGTGCAAACAAACATAATAAAATGAAAGAAGAAGGTTGAGCTCATTGACTTGCGAATTTGGCCCAGTAGAAGCCAAGATACTGGTTGGACGAATTTCCAATTGTAATTTTGGAATACATTTAATTGGATAACAGATTACATAATACTGTATACCTTCATGCACTGTGAATTTTTAATGATGAATGAAAGCGTCGTTTTAAGTACAAATCAACTTAATACTCGTAATTTATAAATCTTTGATATTTCCTATTCTAAAGATAATTGAATATGGACACCAGCCGATCATTTAAAATTCTAAGATACGCCAATGCTTTTTTATATTTGTTTTCAGTCAAATTAACATTTGTAGCAATAAAATGACAAATATTTACTTATTGTAACCTAAATTCACAGTGATACATTATTCAGTCAATTATGTCATCACAACACCATTATTATAATTGACTAAACCATTATATATAGATGTTCTTATAATGCAGTGTTTTATTCTACAACAAAATCTTTCTTAACTATACACCATCTTAAATTGAATTTCAATTCTTGCTTTAGTGTTATATAATTCTGCATTTTATAATTAAAACAAAGTTACACAACAAAGTTATCGCATCAACAACTACATCAGTCAATATAGAAGTAACTTTAATATAAGAATAAAAAATGGAAAATTTATTTTACCTCGGCGCTTTAATTTTACAATTACTTTACCGACTGTGTTTTGCAAACGACCAATCGGAATATTATTGCCATTTTAATTTTATATTTAGAAAAATAAATGGTTACGGTATCTATCAGGAATCTTTTGTTTTGAACTTGTTATCAAATTTTAACGCTCCATACACTTTCACTAGAATGGACATCCTAGAAAAACAATTTACTAAAATCATTGATTGCAGCACAACATCCACAATTGGAAATTCTATTCTGTCGAGACATGTTTCATCACCGCAATTATATTCTCGATTCAACTGCATCACTCATGTGTTAGTACATGTGAATCGAAATAGAAAAAGAGAGATTACTCACTCAGACTGCATTGTAAAAAGAATGACCCTACCTCCGCAGTGGTTGAGTGAAAATCCATTTCAATATCCGTCTCAAAATAATAGATCCGGAAGCCAAATTCGAAACCCACAATATTATTACGACCACTCACAATTCTCGACCATTCATATTTTATTGAAAACCACTAAGAATAAAAAAGGAATTTATTCAAACGAAAAAAAAGAATTTACGGAGTATTTATTATAGATTCTTTTTTCAAAAAAATGTACAAAACAAAATATGTTATTTTCAACGATGGAAGTTCTTCACTTTTTCCTTGTCGCAAAAATCAGTGACAAAACATTTCCAGAAATGCATTTACTTCGTCGTTCCAATGAAGGCAATTATCATACATTTGCCATCCAATATATAATGAAATGGGATAATGCAACAAAAAGATCAATAACAGATATTCAGTCATTTGTAATGCAAATCATCATAGAAACGCAAAGAGAGTATTTTCCTGGTGAAGATTCTTATACGTCACAGTGTTACAATGTATTAAAAAATATGGCATTTAAAGATTTGGCTTCACATCAAGGCTTTTACCCTGCAAGCGAATTATCCACCGTGCAAATTTTATTTCATCAAGTATTAAATGTGTCTCCACAGCAAATTTGCCGTTCTTCAAATATGTACATTATACAAAGAACATCAACGGAAGATTTTAGAATTTCTTTCGCTTTGCTTAAATCGTCATGGGAAACTTCTACCATTGCTACGAAGAGTGTCTCTGTTAATTTTGTATCCTGCGTTTCGTTGAATGGGGACAAAACGTCTTTTGAAGCTTACGGTCAACCATTTGAAACTTCTCTATGGATTGGGATCCTCGTGTCGGTTGTATGTGTTATTCTGACTTTTCATATTCTTCTCATTTGTATATAGGTTGTCCACAATGTTCTCAGGTCTCATGTAATTAATCATTACTAAGAAAATAAAATAGTTTAATACAGACCCAAAATATTATCTCATTATTGAATTAAAAAATCGTTAATATGCTCCAGGAAATTACTAAACAAAACAGGAATAGTTTTACACAAATCGAACCAAGTGTAATTGTCGAACATAAACTGTTTATCTAAGGATGTACCATAAATTCTTTCAGATTCAAACGTTATATGTCGATTTAAGAAAAATAGCATACTGTTTTTGATGAGCGTATTTTACGTTAAAAAAGTTTCTTATGCGTTTGTATGTGGGAATTTAATTCTTTGTTTGTTACAAAACCCTTGCTACAAAAGACACAAGAATAAAACTTTTCGTTGGTGTGAAATCTCGCTATATGTTCGTTTCTAGATACAGATTGGGCAAACGATCGTTTACAAAGTGTGCATTCATATGGTTTTTCGCCCGTATGAGTTCTTTCGTGTGTTGCAGCATCTCCTTTGTTCTTAAATGCCTTTTCACAATTCGGGCACTGGTAGGATTTTACATCAGAATGAGTCTTTTCATGTCTTTTTTGGTTGCTACTGCATGCAAAAGATTTTTCACACAATGAACATTTGAATGGTGTCTCTCCAGTGTGAGTGCGTTGGTGTTCCTCTTTGCTTTCCTTTACACCAAATGTTTTTTTGCAAAAATAACATTTGTATGGTTTTTCGCCCGTGTGTATTCGTTCATGTCTTCTCTTATGCGCACCTATTTTGAACGTCTTTATGCAAAAACAACATTTAAAAGTTCGAGAATTTTCATGCACCATTTTTACGTGTTGATTTCTGTACTCTAACGTACGAAAAGTTTTTTCGCACAATAAACATGTGTACTGCTTTACTTGGTCAGTATGAATCGAAATATGTCTTTTGAGATTGCAGACAGATGAAAAAGCTGCAGGACATGTTGGACATTTGTAAGGTTTCTCCTTGGTGTGAGTTCGCATATGAAGCACTAACTCGACGTTGGTGATAAATTTTTTGTCGCACATGGAACAAACATGAGATTTATCCCGTCGATGCATTCGTATATGGTGTGCTCTCATTGATAATTGGTGAATCAAGACTTTTTCACAAATTAAACATTTAAAATTGCATGTATTAAATTTTCTCTCCCCTAGTTTTTCATCGCCTAGAGATTGTGTGTGTTCCTTAATTTTTTGTGGTGTTAACCTCCAAAGACTAACAGTCAATTCCCTGTTGATTATTATTATTAAATGTATTATTTTAATGATATATGTACGGAAATTACTGTGATGGAACGAGGATTCATTCAATTTCATTACCAAAAATTAGTAGATTAAGAACTGAACATTCAATTGCATTAAAAAATTATTTTACCTTGTCATTTTTATTGTGAAGTCCACTTCGAATTGATTTAATTTTGACAAATTTTCCAATCCGTCTTTCTTCTGTTTCTGCGTTACAATATATATAATTGAATATATGGGTGGGTCGTAGAATAATTATTGATAATAATTAAAGTGATGAACTAAAAGATCGATTCGTGTGTGCAGTCGAAGTGAGTTTCAGAGACTAACTCTTTATTAAGTAGTGGAGCCACTTCTTAGCCATGCATGAAAGAAAGGAAAGCGGATAATACATGGGAAAGAGCCTAGGAGAATGATTAGATTTTGTCTGTCTGTTTGTGTATCCGTGCGTGTGCGACATAACTCAAGAACTTATGAACCAATGTGGTTCAAACTCTACATATGTCATCTAAGGGTTTCAACAAGGATGTCAGTCAATAATGGGCAGTTGGGCAGCAATATGAAGGCAGTTGACACTATGGGAAGGCAATACATGTCAACAATGATGACAACAATATTTGACAACAATTTGGTCAATGGCGTATACAGGGTGGGGGCAATGACCCTCAGGGCTTCAAATATACAATATGAAGGCAATTGACACTATACCTATATGGGAAGCCAATACATGTCTACAATGACAACAATTTGGTCAAGGGCATATATAGGGTGGGGGCAATGACCCCCAGGGTAAGGAAATATAAAATATAAAGGCAATTTACACTATGGTAGGGCAATACAGGTCAACTATGATAACAACAACTGTTGACAACAATTTGGTCAAGAGCGTATACAGGGTGGGGGCAACTACCCCAGGGGAAAAAAGTTCCTACATGTCCCCACCACTTTACTATACCCGTTTTACTATGGTTTATTTTCAGTTCAGACCAAAAGAAAGATTTACAGTTGAATAGAACAAAACTTAAAGTCAATGAGTAAGTTACACGTCTACATTTTACTTAGGTATTACCATATATGGACATGGTCCAGTGCAGTGAGACTATTTTGATTAACAAGCAAAATTAGGTAGTCATGTCACTTCACACTATGTAATATGTAACACAAAGCTATGGCTCTCACATCCGAGCGTAGAAAGTATTATGCCTCCATCAGCACTACATACACAATAACAAGCTCATAAAAGTTCACTTGAACTTAAGCCATGAACTGTACAAGGAATTTGCAGCATGCACATAAACTTACATCTAGAAGAAACTTAACACGAACGAACAAATGTATTAGTTATTCAATCGAAGAATATTCATTATTATTTTCAATAATAATATACTAAGGCGTTTGCTGATTATTGCAGAATAAAATGTAATTTAGAATTATTAAAAAATGTTAAAGCATTATTTTTACTTAGATAAAGGCTGTTCATACAAATGACACATAATTAAAAACGAACTTTGAACTTTTAAACAGTTCATTTCATTCCTTCTTCCAAACAACATACTAAAACACCCTGAGGACAAATTGTTAAAATAGAAAAGGGCTTTATAATACTCGGACATTATATAATACTTAATACCTAGAATGCAATGCACAGTGGCGAGCTTTTCCTACAAATGCGTCGTTATTCCCCAACACATTTACCTTGAAAAAAGGTTCCGCGTTATTGTGCGTTTTTATAAACCTTATGAGCCTAGGTAACTCTCAACAAAGTTTCAGGTGCGGAAACGTTCTGAATCGGCCAATATTTGATGTCAAAATTGAAGTATGGTTGTTGGCCAACCTTTCATCTGAGCTGAGTTGTTCAGCGGCTTAGCGGCTGCCATCTTAGCTGAGGGTATGTGATAAACTCGCTACATAAGGAGTCAGAGCCAGGTAGAAAAACAAACCCTTTCTCCGTGGTATTTATAGAAGGCAGGTAAAAAGAAATAAACCTTTGGAACTTGCATAAAGCTATATAGCACTTTTAAGCCTTCTCCTATACAAATATGCTCTCACAATTTATGAAATTCTGTACCACACATTTTGTGTGTAAATGTAATACTATGTAAGTTATACACTTTATTTACTGCCAACAAACCATTAAAGCTGCCATTATACCAAGTATGTACACCACACACTCAAGTACATCCATTAAACACGACATACCTACTACACTTGCATAATATATTATACCACAAAGAATTGTAATTCCAGATAATAATGCAGCCCACGTATTTGAAATATATTTTAAAATGAAAACTACTCATTTCTCAATGTAAGCCTGCAATTGAAGGTGCAATGTTTTTAGTTTTATATTTATAAATCAATATATACTATTAAATTTGTATATATATATATAAATATTTGACCATAAAGAATTAGATATGGATATGTGTGTGAATTGGTAGGTTTGGTAGGTGACAATTAGGTCAAAGGCGTATACAGGGTGAGGGTAATTAGGTCAAGGGCGTATACAGGTTGGGTGCAATTACTCCAAGGGCAAGGAAATATGTCTCCACCACTTTTCTATATCCGTTTTACTATGGTTTATTCAAGCTTATTATTTGATGGTAAAGTGTAAGTTTCAAATTGTAGATAATTACATTAATTAAGGCAACCCAATTACTTTATTATGTTACATCATAAAATTAATGTATTAATTCAATTAATTTATTTGTTTTTCATTGTTTAATATTTCTGCAATGCTTTTTAATAACTCTTTTGTTTGACATTTGCAGTGAATGGTTTTGATTGCAACTACAGCCGAGTCGGAGGATGTCGTATTTTTATGGCTCCTAAAGCGAGATATAATTATATGCAAATAATGTGATACCCGAGCGCGAAGAGACATGAATGCAAATTGATTTGGATCGAATTAATTTAATTCGGACCGAATGAGTTTAATTCGGACCGAATGAGTTTCATTCAGACCGAATGAGTTTCATTCAGACCGAATGAGTTTCATTCAGACCGAATGAGTTTCATTCAGACCGAATGAGTTTCATTCAGACCGAATGAGTTTCATTCAGACCGAATGAGTTTCATTCAGACCGAATGAGTTTCATTTCGACCGAATGAGTTTCATTCAGACCGAATGAGTTTCATTCAGACCGAATGAGTTTCATTCAGACCGAATGAGTTTCATTCAGACCGAATGAGTTTCATTCAGACCGAATGAGTTTCATTCAGACCGAATGAGTTTCATTCAGACCGAATGAGTTTCATTCAGACCGAATGAGTTTCATTCAGACCGAATGAGTTTCATTCAGACCGAATGAGTTTCAT
>JAQFYB010006417.1:0-12245 GCA_034694085.1 Pogonognathellus longicornis
CGTATTCGGCCAAAAAATTGTATCGGCTGATTCGGCGCTTCGTTGCTTCGGCCAAACCCGCTTCGGGGCATCACTAATTAATTTCCACAATCATTACACGTTTAAATTATAAACAAAGTTAAATAGATATTTACCAACATGAGTGATATTGAAATTCAATTGTCCAAGTACTTTTTAGAAAAGGCCTTGGGACGTGAAATTAGTAGTTTCAAAATTACTCCCGGCACGAATGCCGGTGATAACTATTCCAGTACTATGTACTCCATTGCCGTCGATTTTGAAAATTCTGTCCAACGTATACAAGACTGGAATGAGAAAGCTTACTTGATATCAAAATATTATCCAGTACATCCCTCGAGACAAGATATTTTGGTTCAAACAAATTTATTCTGGAGGGAGTTGTCATTTTATAGAGATTATCTTCCGAAAATAATTCAAATGCAAATGGACATGCAATTGTCTGAAATCATAAAGCCAACCTTTCCCCACTTGTGGCTGGTAATGCAGCTAAATTTTATTTCGTGAGGTACTCATCATTTTGATTAAAATTTGAAATATAATTTAAATATTAATTAAATTAAACTATTATGAAATTTCAATGAAAATCACGTTTATTGACCCACTGAGAGTATATTTATATATCGGTAATTTACTTACATATTATTCAAATTTATATTACATTATTATTAAGATATTTATTTAAATGTTTTAATAATACAACTTTTTGTTATTTATTGAGCATGTAATACCTGGAAGGATATTTACTTATTTTGATAATTATATAATGATGGTGACATTTGGATTCTGAATACAGGTTAAAAAGTCTGGATAAAAATTATATGAATGAAATCATACGAATGAAATCATTATGAATGTTTTGCTCATAGTCATGCTCTAGAGTGGAGGGTGGGGGGCTTCATCCCCCTATGCCCCTCCATGCATAAATGCTCCACTGCGTCCAGCAGGAGTAAAAAATACTTATTTATAGGTATTAGACACATTTCATATAATACCGATGTATGAATACAATGGAAATATCCGGTCGCAGCATGCAATGCAAAATTCTTGTTAATGTTATGCCTAGCATGAGAACAATGTACCTACAGAGAGATTGATATAGGCAATTCTTGACGTAAGTGCTGTGTAGTTCGTAGTTAAAGGCATTCATGTAGTGCATGTGCGGACGGTCAATTTCGCACGTCATCAACGTTGCTATTAAGCTACAGAACGTATATTACGTAACATGATGTCATCCACGTGATGCAGTGCATATATTTTGCACATATTCGCGAAAGCAGCTCAGTATAAAATATTATGAGAGTAAGTAAAGAAGTCGAAGCAAATAAATATAAAATAAAATGTGGTAAATCCACTTATCGCATTCATCCTGAGAATCTACATAATAATATTACCGTCAAATTAGTTCAGGCAACAGCCCTTGTCGATAATAATAATAACAACTCCGCTGAAATAGCTCAAATTTTAAATGGAGAAGGTCGAAATTTGGAGAAATCAACGCAGAGAAACAATAAAGTGTTTGTGGAACCAAAAGAAGAGAAGCTCTCTGATTTTGAAAACGAACCCAGAGAAGATGGGAGTAAAATAAAATCGGAAGACCGAGTTTCCCCAAAAGGTCGTAATTTTAAATGCAGTAAATGCAATAAAGCCAATCATCATTATGCAAGTCGATGTCCATCAGACACTCAAGATTCCTATAATGTTGTGGTTGGAGATAATGCAGCAGATAGAAATAAATCGCCGAAATCGGAGAAACACATCAATCGAATTGCAAATAATACAACTGAGGAAAACATTTCCGAAAAGACGGCTGGTGGAAAATCCGTAGTTCTTGGAACCAAATCTAAGAAGCCTGAAATTGTTTTGAAAAATCAAATTGATCCTGCTGACTTCCCAAAAAGACGTACATTCACGTGTGGCAAATGTGGGAAAAAGAATGAGCATTATAAAAGCAAGTGCCCCGAAGCTGCAAAAGAAAACAACGATCATTCAGCCGACGACGCGGTTGATGGTGCAACAAAAATTAGGATCACGACAAGAGCAAATAAAAAGAAAAAAACCGTCAAGAATCCTGATTGGAAAAATATATCAATAAGAGAAGAACATAAAAAAGTTATAGTGGAAAGGGCTTTGCAGAGATTTCGAAATGGACCTACCAAAAATGAGGGGGAAGGTTATATCTACGTGTTGAAGTACACCTACACGGGCGAGAACAAAAAGAAGTTGGAAGAGTCAAGGAAGTATGCAAATATGTTCAAAGTAGGAATGTCTATTGATGTGACAAAAAGAATTGGCAAATTGGAATATGATAACAATTTGGAAAGGGGACATGAATGGTAAGTTTGCCATTTCTACAACAATTTTATTCATTTGGATTTCTACGTTTTTGTAGATATTCTTATTTATTTCATTTTGCTGTGTTGCAAAATCAATCTAAGCCGTAACAATTGATCTTTAATGTGTATTTATATTAATCAATATTATATCAATAATAATATCAAAGTTTTTGATTATTTTTTAGCTACACAAAGGTTTTTGAAGTTGATGTCAAACGAAGATATATTGTAGATCAAATGATTAAAGAACAACTAAAAGGAACTCTGGAGCAGTACTGTCCTCCACTTGTAGGCAATGGCGGCACCGAGTGGTACAAGGGAAGCAAAGAGGAAATCATCGCAACCATAAAATCGGTCGTAGATTTTATGAATCTTTATGCGCCTGTGGCTTGAAATGCCGAAAATAGATTTAAAACTATGCGTCTGGGACAGGAACGCAGAAAACTACTTTGTTATAAATACAAATACCTATATTTTTACTTAGATAATGGAACTGCAAACAAATAAAAATTTCATTTCTCCCAACCTTTTTGTTTATGTTTCTGGGCATCTAAATCCTTATATTATACAATTTTTTAAACACCTTTTTACATAAGAGAATGGTAATTTTAATGTTCAGTTTCTTTATTAAAAATTGAATAAAAGCATTTCTCATTTTCATCATTGAATGTACATGTGTTTGTGTGAATAACTAAGCGTTGCTAAACACAATGATTTTGACATTTAACAGAGGACAGAGAAAATGTTCACTAAAAGTAGGTATATAATTATATCAAGACTGTCATGATTTTTTTATTTTATTGCAAATATGTGTAGTACATGCATATAGTATGGTATATATTATGTATCTATATTCTGGAGATACGAATGCGGGTGTATGACGAACACTTTCCATTTATATAAGCAAGCAACTTATTATGACTCAAGGTCAATTATGTGATGATGAGGGGACAATCGGCGTCATGCAAGTTTTTATAACAACTATCGATAACAGTGTACATGGTTTGATAATGCCTTACAAATATAATATAAATATTTTATAAGAGTGACAAAATGTATTCATCCACAGCTGAAAAAGATGACGGAATTTTCACAAAATCTTAAGATGACCAAACAGAAAAACTACTCATAAAAATGCTAATTGAGCATTGTTTAGTATATAGAAAATTGAAAAATGGTTTCAAAGTTCAAATTGGACAATCTGTAAGCATTCACAGCGTAAATGGAAAAGGTAAATTTAGAACGGGTATAAATGAACACTGACATGACAGCCAAATTATTGCATCACTTGAGTATTTTATAATTGAAACATGTATACATAGCAGAACTAAATTGCCTTTCATCGAAGATACATCATTGTGTTCATCTACCAGTAATTTCCACAATCATTACACGTTTAAATTATAAACAAATTTAAAAATATATTTACCAACATGAGTGATATTGAAAATCAATTGTCCAAGGACTTTTTAGAAAAGGCCTTGGGACGTGAAATTAGTAGTTTCAAAATTACGCCCGGCACGAATGCTGGTGATAATTATTCCAGTACTATGTACTCCATTGCAGTGGATTTTGAAAATTCTATCGAAGGTAAAAAAGGTTGCAATGAGAAAGCTTACTTGATATCAAAATGTTATCCAGCACATCCCTCGAGACAAGATATTTTGGTTCAAACAAATTTATTCTGGAGGGAGTTGTCATTTTATAGAGATTATCTTCCGAAAATAATTCAAATGCAAATGGACATGAAATTGTCTGAAATCATAAAGCCGACCTTTCCCCCTCTTGTTGCCGGAAATGCAGCTAATTTTTATTTCGGTAGGTACTCATCATTTTAATCAAGTTTGAAGCACAATTTAAATATCCTTTAATTAAACTACAAGAAATTTTAATTAAAATAATGTTTATTGGCCTACTGAGAGTATGTTTATATATTGGTAATTTACATATTATTCAAAATATTACATTATTATTAAGATATTTATTTAAATTTTTTAATCGTACAATTTTTTGTTTTTTATAGAGCCTATAATACCGGGAAAGGTATTTGCTCCTTTTGATAATTATATAATGATGGTGGATATTCGAAAGACATTTGGTTTCAAAATGGCAGACCGGTTAAAAAGTCAGGACAAAAATCATATGAGTCTCGCCATGAAATCTCTTGCTCGAAATCATGCTCTTGGATGGGCTTACAAACAGAAAAATAACTTGATAAAAATTACTGAGCAGTTTCCATTCATGTCGAACGAATATTCATTACAGCCTTGGAAAACTTTTATGATTGACATGACAATGGCAAACGGAAAAAAGGGTTGTGATGCGGTGGGACAGACTCTTGGGAAAGACTCACCTGTCACAAAGGGAATAAAAAAATTCGTTGAGATGTCCACTGAGATTTTGAATATTCATTACTCCGGCTTTGACAGAAACGAAAAGGAACTTGACAATTTTTTTCGTGTCAAGCCTGAAATCGTCGAGGATGGTAAATTTGTTAGTATTATGTAAAACTACAGAGATATATAATATAATATACAACTCTGTATTTTAATATTCTAAATCATCATTTTTTTCATTGAATGTTTTTACTCAGAAAAATAAATAAATATTATGTTTTTACATTTTTAATTTTTAAACTCAAGTGTTGTATAAATGGAACATTCGTGTCACATTTTGTTCTAACCGGTGGTTTGTCTTTTTTTTAGAAAAACTTTGGAATCTTCCTATCCTCGGAGACACTTGGTCGAATAACCTGCTTTTCCGTTACAATGAAGAAACTGGAATTCCTGAGGAGGTAATTCATGTGGATTTACAAATGTGTACAGAGGGCTGCCCAACCTCTGATTTAGTCTACATGATTTACATCAGTACCGATTCGGAATTTCGAAAACTGCATTTGGAAGAGATGCTTAATATCTACGTAGAAACATTTAGAGATTATTGTTTACAGTTGGACACAAAGCTTCTTTGGAATTTCTCGTTGGAAGAATTTAAAAGAAGATTCCACCGTTCAAAATTGTACGGATTTTGCCTTGCTATTCTTGCTTTGCCCATGGCATTGACAGATCCAGACAAAATTGAGGACCTGGAGTCCACACAAGGCGAAAATGTTACAGAGATCCTAAGTTCGGTCGGTCAAAATAATAAAAACAATGACAGATACGTTAACCGAATCGTTGCCCTTTCCTCAGAGCTGTATGAACAAGGAGTAATTTAAATTTTAACGTCCGAACAAATGTAGTGTTAAAGAAGAAAAATACATTGTTTTTAAATAATGGTGAGGATTTATGTTTGTATGAAATAATTGAAACATTACTTTGTAATATTTTTAATTTTTGGAAATGTAAAATCCTATTTTTCTTACCTCTTAATACAGATAGTAGCTAGAGGAAAGACAGCATGCAGGCAGGATATCTTATTAGTAGGTTATTAAGTTAAATTGCATTGGTTTTACTATTATGAAGTAGTTGGAATTATTTAGAACAGCAAAATAAAACATTTATTTACAGGTCGCATTTAATGCTGTAAAAATGTTGCAAACACAAATACAAACCAAAAAAAGTTGTTTATGTAATTTACGATTTTAATTCTATTTTGAACTTCCTATATAGGATAAAATAATTTATACATCATCTGTTTGCACGGACCATCGAGTTGATCATTGTAACAATTGAAGTATAAAATTAATATTTCACTAGTTAATAAAAACGATGATATACATACAAATCGATATAATACAGGTATACTATTACTCTACCAATATAATATGATACTGACCATAACATATACCGTTGTGAATCTAGTGTAATAGATAGTGATAAATGTGATTGCTTTTGGTTTAGTTTAGATGCCCACCTTTCGGCAGGCCTTTCAAAAATACTTAAATACTCATTAAGTGCCCCCCTCCACGGAAATCTTTAGTAAAAGGCGAAAGATTTATACGACTTGAAGGGAGGCCAGAGTGTAATTCTCACAGCTCCCTTTGCGTGTATTGATCTCAAAAGAAAAATGACATAAAATGTCTTCGATTTGTTTCATAAAATTATTACAATCTAAATACATAATAACCATATTTCAGTGCTTGTAAGTAGTATTTCAGCACAAGAAGAATTTCATTTTGAAATGAAAAATATAATTAGTGATCACCATCTTCAAATTAAAATGAATGAGTTGTAGTGGCAGTATTATTATGTTACCGCTTAGTCAAAGTCAGCAGCGGCTCACCTTTCAAGCAGAGCAGCTTGGGAATTCTATCGGTAGAGCTGATACCTCAGTTGAATGTAGTAAGTTTTGGCATAGGTAATAGGTACGTATTACGTATGTATGAGACGGGAAAGTTGAGACAGACGGAACAGAGCTTTGATACACCAACAACTCTACAGACTACAGTAGGCTAGTAGGTACAGTTGTATTGTAAAGTGAGTGGTTGAGTGTGAGTGAGTGTGTCTCATTCACATTTAGACTTTTGACTTGTTGCTGCCACATTGAGACTGCAAGTTGCTGTTGTTGTTCCTGCATTATATGTCATATCTAATACATATTGCGGTTTTAGCTTTCGCTTTACGTTTATCATTTATTGTGGTTTGTAGTATACCAATATCGAAGCCAACCTAACTTTCCTGTTGACTGACTGCAATGCAGTGCAACCTAAATCTAATATCATGAAGTTTTCCTGTTTTTATTTCCCACAACTCAAAAAAATTGTTGCCTTTTCCTCCTACATGTAGCAGCAGTAGTGGAGCAAAGTATTTTGCTTCGCTTTTTCGCTAATCAAAGTGAGATGGGGAATTTGAGACACGGCGTTGTAGAATGTAGAATTACTTAACATACTATGCATTTCATATGAAACCTCGGTTCTTCAACCAAACGAGTAAACTAATGCCCAATATGAGCAACATCTTTCACTGCTGCAGAAAATGATCTTTCGATTGGTACTTAGGTATCACAATCCTTAGGAACTATTCTAACTAACCGTAGCGATATATTAAAATAGAAACACACCTTAATCACTTAATAGAGGATAGGGAGCAAACATTATTCAAAGAGTTTAGTGGAAACGGTTATATCTCCATCTTTACCATTACAAGGGTACACATACCCAGTACAAATGTATGCAAATAAAGTGTCATTACCAGGGCAGCGGTGTCAATTCTTTTTGTTCGACGGTTTTACAAAAATAATACCATGAATGTTATATCGTTTTTCCTCTAAATGTAGGTCAAATGAACATAGAAATTAATAAAAATGTAAATACTACATGAATGAAAATTATCTCACAGTATATAATATTAAACTAAACAACAAATATTATCAACATGCATTACATGTATTTTTTATACGGCTGATTCATTTTTTCATTCACCAACTTGGATTTACTATCTAAATGAATCCTCAATAAACTCCGATTCCTATCACAGTTGTTGTTTAGATAATGAATTTTACCACAATTCTATGTTCATTGAACTTATGTGTTCATTTTGTTTTTGAGCACAAGTTTTAACATTTTATTTTGCATTCAATAAACCACAAAAAATGGTGTTTTTAACAGTACTAAAAATCTTCGCTTATTAATATTCTTCTCTTGTTTCCAAAACTCGAAACTCAAATGAATGTGCTACTCATGAAATATTATATCAAGAATACACATAATATTATTTAGTTGTTAAAATTATTTAATCACGTTGTATTTAGACAACGAAGTAAAAAATCCTCGTTGCTTTCTTTTTTCTTGGTAGTCCACATCCACACGCCAAAAATTCCACAAAATTTTATTAAAGTTTTTGCGGTTCAGATTTTCAGAATGTACTCAAATAACTGTTTTTGTAATGAACTATTTTTCCCGTTTCTTCCGTATGTTCAGAGTATAAAGCAGAGTGCAGAAACCAAAAAAATCAAACAAGCTAAACCTCAAGGTTTTACAAATAATTTACAACTCAGAAATATTTGTTTAATAATCAAGATTTTCAAAATGAAGCATATCATTCCCATTGGACTACTGATTACTGTTGCATTTCTCTGTGTTATTAACATTGACTCGGTAAAAAATGACAATTATAATTTTCTTTCACTCACAATCAGATACAATATATTATATTAAAAAGCAATAAGTTAAATAATCTTTGTTTTGATTTTTGTGCACAGACTTCAGCCCAAGTAAGATGCACATCTGGACGGGAAGGTTACAGAACTTGTAGCAGGGCTTGCAGTGCACGTGGTTGCTGGTTTGCAGACTGCATAAGAGGAAGATGTCAATGCTGGGACCAAAGAAATCCAAGTTGTCCTCGAAGATTCATTTAAGTTATTAATTTCTAAAACAATTATGAAATATCATTGAAATTAAACCTACAATTCTTGTTAGTTCAATTTAATAGTAGTAGCGTGTATTAAATGTTTATAGCACTGTCTGTTAATATGTACATTGATTTAACGTAATTTTATTCCATTTACTAATACATATTATATTAAATAAATGAGTAGGAATATACAATTTTAAACCTTTTAGTGTATACTATAATTTAGAGAAATATTTTGGAAATTTATTAAGCTGTTGTATTAATAAATAGTAGTGTACCTTGCAGTTTACAAATAAATAAAGTTTTTAGAATTTTGCTAATTTTTTATTAAGTGACAAACGTATATCTTACAGCTTTCTTCCAAGCAATTACTCTAAAATTGCTAATAATAATAAAAAGCAGCCAAATATTTCCACTACAATGGTTCATTATCAATGTCAGTTTTCATTTATCTATTTAAAATTTTTGTTATCCAGTAGTTTTATAGAATATATTTTCAATGTTTCTTATTGTATATTATGGCTATTGTATAATTCAAACATACCTTTACTCCACATTATTCTGTAATATTTATTTTTCCTAGTTGTTAAAAATACAAGATAATTGAGGGAGAAATTCGCAGAGCCGTAACAAAGCTTTTCCGGCCACAAGCAAATTCTACATATAATGTTTGTCCTGGCCCCATATCAGAAAATGAAATATTCTACCATTGTATGTATTCATAATGCTGGCAATTTCTGGAAAAGAATTGAGACAAGTTCATGAATAAAAATTGGTCGGGATATATTCGACTCCAGTTTGCATCCTTTTTATCCAACAATAAGTGGCAATAGCATTTTTTACTTCTCAATAACGGATACAGTTAATTGATTCGGTGAAATGCAACGTTTACTAAAAAAACAACTTCCGAAAACTATCGTAGAATATTTTTTCAGGATTCAAAATTGAAAATTGTCAATTTTCACACGATCCCCATTAAAGAAAGATTTTACAGCAAAAGTGTGTCAATCATGTCGTTGATTATGAGTTGAAACATGCATTCTTCTATTGCTGTATAACAACACAACTGCACGTATTATTTACTTTTACCATTGCTGCTTTAATTATTATTCATTACTAGTTTTAATGTAAAATAACAAAAATATTATGGACTACAACCAAAAATATACATTTTCCTTTGTTGAGAACTCAGCAACTCGGAAAGAAACGATGGCAGTAATTATAAATGAAGATTAAAAAGATCGTTAATTGAATTTATGTTTACCCATATTACTGCTGAAAATGAATGTTTAATTAATAAATGTAATAAACAGTCAAGAGTGCTATTTAACAGAAAATAGGCAAACCTAACATTTATTTAAGGGGGAAGAGCAATAATATTGAGTCATTTTTATCATTTATTCAGCTTACTCCCCCACATTTTTACAAATATTTTTTATTTTTGAAGTTGGTAGTTCAACATACTTTTAGTAATTGTATTTAGATATTTAAAATTTAATTATAGAGTACGTATTCAAGATTTTTCACTCTAATATATTGACAGAAATATTGAACATTAAATACGTTTACTTCCTTATTTAAGCAGGAGTGTGTTATTAGTTCAATAGTAATGTAAAAAGGGAGCGTTATCAGTTATCACGTAGGTACTCGAGCTAGTAGTACTACAAGTGCTAGTTAGATACATATAAATTGACTTTGTCTATCTCATTTTTTGGTGACAAATACGTATCACTAATATTTATTATTGACAAACAAATCCGCTAAGTAGAGTATATCAATACGACGAAGAAGAACAATTATTTATAAAACGTTTAGTTTTATATCTTTATCAATCTTACCAAATAGGTATTCTAATGTTGTTGAATCTTACTAGCTATGTACAAGATGAATTTCTGGGCTGAAACACGGAAGCCGAGTCCCGAACATGGGCGATGGAAGAGAGCCGAAGGCCGATTGCGAAGAGCCCCGAAGACCGAATGCCCTTGACGTACACGGGAACCGAAACCCGAATACACGCGAGCCGAAACCCGAATACGAAAAAGTCCCCCCCAGCCTTCCAAAGGCTGGAAGAGAGCCGAAACCCGAAAGCGAAGAGACCCGAAGCCCGACAGCGAAGAGACGCGAACATAGGAGACCCGAAAGCGAAGAGACCCGAATGTCGGATACCCGAAAGCGAAGAGACCCGAATGTAGGATACCCGAAAGCGAAGAGACCCGAACGTAGGAGGGAGAACCCGAACGCGAAGAGACCCGACAGCGAAGAGACCCGAAAGCGAAGACACCCAAACGCTAACAAAATGACACCCGAACGCAAAGAGACCCGAACGCAAAGAGACCCGAACGCCAAGAAAAGTGACACCCGAAAGCGAAGAGACCCGAACGCCAAAAAAATGACATCCGAACGCGAAGAGACCCGAAGGGCAGCAAAATGACACCCGAACGCGAAGAGAACCGAACGCCAAGAAAATTTACACCCGAAAGCGAAGAGACCCGAACGCCAAGCAAATTTACACCCGAACGCGAAGAGACCCGAACGTAGGGCCACCCGAAAGCGAAGGGACCCGAACGTACAACGACCCGACAGCGAAGAGACCCGAACGCCACAATATTTACAACCGAACGCGAAGAGACCCGAACGCCATAAAAAGTGACACCCAATAGCGAAGATATCCAACCCTGTACTTATTATGCTTCTTCAATGGCGCTGTACTGAGACAATGGCATAATGATTGGCCAAATTAGTAAGCGGGGTATATGCATGTTAAAATCGTCGAGGCGACTCCTGTCGAATTGTTTACCTTTTCTTGAAGGGACAGGTCCCTACAACAATTTGTATATGATTTTTACTTTTACCGACACTGAACACGGGTCAAACTGGGCTATAAAGTTGGCAAATTTGGGTATAAGCCTGCAAGTTGGCAGTGACTACAGCCAGCCAAGGTAAGCTAGCTGGCTGGCTTGTTTCCTAAGGCCAATTTCTGCAATAAAAATCAACAGCCAAAACAGTTGTGGCCGCTTAGTCTCAAATTGATCCCAGTGCACCATATTGTAGTCGGCAAATATTATTCAAATAATTATTATGCATCTTAAAAATTCAATTGAACACTACAAATGACTTTAAAATTATTGTCCTATATTGTTTCAGCAATAATAAACAATGTTATTTGCATAATTACTAAAATAACAGTTGTTAATATAACATAATATGGGACACACTACTGGCGTAGCCCGGGGGAAATTGCCCCCCCTTGAAATCCTGGAAAAATCGCGAAATTTTTCGCGCCATGCGCGGATGTTATGTATTTTATGTCCATTGTTGGCCAAATTTACTAAAATTTGTCGCGCTAAGCGCGAAAAATTGGAATTATTTTAGGCCGAAATCAATTCATTCAACTAAAACGCATTCAATTTGCGCGTAGCGCGAAAATTTTCGCGATTTTATGCACTTTTTTTGGTAAAGTAACGTATACACTGCAACACGTACACATGAGAATAGGTGTTTCAATAATAAATTTATGCGATTAAAATTTGATGATGATTGGATCAATATTTTTTGGAACATGCATGCTGGTGATCCCGGCTGCTTCCCATAAAGATCT
>JAQFYB010006418.1:0-12243 GCA_034694085.1 Pogonognathellus longicornis
CACACTTTTTCAAAAAGAATCCAAAAAATCTTTTTGCTGGACGGCTCTGTCCATACGTCAGCCAGTTTAGGGTTAATTTTTTGTAGGTAGTAGCTTTGTCCCCTTCTGAGGAAGAATCTGCTTTTGGAAATCAGTCTAAATATTTTTTTAATTTATTTACAACACAGTATATGTGAACTTGAACGCAATTGAACCGGGGATTCAAAAACTGATTTTTTCTGTGTATCCGCTTTTTTCCCCTCTCGGGAAAAGTCTGCCTTTAGTTCGAAAATTGAGTTTTTCGCTACTCAAAGTTAGTTATGATCTGAGGGTGAGGGGAAAGTGTATTGATTAGAGATTGGATTGGAATCCTATCGAATCGGGCCAAAATTGCCTCGTTTAAGATCGGGTACCCTTGTCTGTAAGACTAGTTTGGGCTTTTAACTATTTTCCCGCTAGCACAGTCATCTTTTCCTAACTACTTAACTACTACGTTCATTTACCATATAAAACAAGTTAACTAACACAAAAACAAACAGTTTATTTTATATACAATTACTGTGACTCAAGTTTTGATATTTTTCGCTTGTTAAGGGGAGCAAAATCAAGGAGGACGCCCATGTGTAGTGAATTTATCAAATTTTATGGGGTTGGGGCACCATTTTAATGATTTGATGATTTCCATATAAATGCTTAAAATAGAGCTGTGTTTTGGACGCCTTTAGCTCCCAGCCGAGGAAGCCCTAAAATGGGACGCCTTATATGGGTCGCCCAACCCCAGCAGGCGCCCGTGCAGCTTGGCAAGCATAGCAACAATCTCCAATCCACCATCTTTAATTGCTTTAGTAACATCAACAGCAAACGACCAGAACGAGCAAAGGCAAAATGGAGTACATGAAGAAGAATTCGTGTTGAGTTTTAGAGGCAGCCCTACCATGCAGTTTTGTTTACAAACTGGACGGCTTTTCCATTATGTCTACTGTCTACCTGTTGATATTCACTATGGCTACTAAAATGCGAATGTGCTGCCAAACCTAGCGGGAAAATAGTTTAAAACCAAACGAGTCTTAACTTTTTTTCCGTGCTTGTCCTATGTATATTTACCTTTTTGTTAACACAGGTCAGAAAAGCTCCAGAAGTTACAAGACATTTAAATACACAAGTAATCCGAAAAGTTTAAAACTGTAACTTATCCGACAGGACTAAAATTGTGGAGCATAGTAGACAACACTGACAAAAGGCTTACAGTTCTTTCTTTCTGTAAATATTCGTTTTCCACTCGCTGAAGTTTTTATCCCAATTTCTCTCTACAATATTGTTATTTTTGTGTTTTTTTCAAAAATTTAAAAGTTATTTAAGTTTGAAATTTCTCAAAAATGTAAATTGTAAAAGCTATTCGAGGTTGAAATGTCATCCTCGAATAAGTTTTAAATTTTACATTTGTAAAAAATTATAAAAAGAACAATATTGTAAACAAAAATTAACTACACAACGTAATAGAACCTGAATTTCAAATCGAACTTTTATTTCAAAATTATAATAATGCGCATTACATAGCGTTACATGAATTTAGCTTTCACCGCAACTTCTCCTTAAAAATGAGTAGTTATAGAAATTAGACCTTGAGTATTGGAAATTAGTAGTAGGTATATAATATAATTGTCACTCCATATTTCACCTCTTTAATTAATATTTATTAATTACGATAAGTATTCATCGTAATCAGGCACGTACCCAGGATCGTAAGCTGGGGGGTGCACAGCAAGGTTTTTTACAGAAAGTAATTAATGGTAAAGCAAAATGCTAATATGAGGAAGAATTGAGTGCATACAGCGCTTTGAATTATGTCCAATCCAACTAAAAACGTATCAAATTCGCGCGTAGCGCGAACATTTTTCTAATTTTTTCAACTTTTATTGTAAACTAAGCTATTTTTTATATATTAAACACATTCTGGGGGGTGCACGTGCACAATTTGCACCCCCTCTGGGTACGTGCCTGATCGTAATTATAATTATGTAGCATTATGATTATTTTCTCTTCGCCCGAAAATTCTTGATTCTTGTTTGTATATATTGAGGCGTTCGTAATGCTTTCATCATAACTTTACCCTTCTGGTTTATTATCAATAGACATCTTAATATTATATGAATATATGATACATGTCGGATATCTTCATGGAAAAGTGTTTTCGCAGACTCGGAGTTCAAACTAAAGAATGGAGTGAATGAAATTAGGGCGCAATGTTTAAAGCCAAGTATTATAATTATTTGATCTAAATATTTATTTAGTAAATAGGACTGTTAGTTTACAAACAGGGAGGGCACACAGAGACTGCTAACTGTGCAGATTTCTGACAAAACGACATATCGAAAACATTTTTGTTGTCAGAATTAGTCTAGTCGGTTTTTTGTGTTTTACTAGCCAAACTTCAGGAGAGCTTGTAAGTTTAAAGCAGGAAGTAGATTGTGCTACATCTACATGAGGTATTGTACATTTAACATTGTGGTGCCATAATGTATATTATTATATCATTGATATTCTTCCACTTATCACTTATATCGCACAAACTGCATCTCAGGGATTTCCAAGTTGACAAAGTGAAAGGTTTTCGTAAAACGTAAAAACTTTCTAAACTGAAAATGTAGGCATTGTAACTCCATTAATCGTTAAATTGAATAAATTGTCAGTTATCTGAATAATAAACATTTACTACTCTTACAACTCTTACTGTTGTCATTTACAATTTAGTTTGGTTACGCATTTAGGATAACAATGAAACGTATACTATTGCCCTAGTTTTAGGCTATCTCATTTTCTTTTACTGTTTACCATCGGCCGTTAAATATAACGTCGCTTCCATCCACTGTACTGTGTTCAGTCTTAGTTTACACTGCACACTTCAGAAATTGTGCTAATGGGATTTTAATATCTTTGAATTGTTCATTAGCTGTTAGAAGTCAATCAAACCATGTTTAATGTATGATAAAATTGAAATATTAAGGAAAGAGAAGTATATTGTATATTATTAATTAATACTGATTATTTAATATATATTTTAACATTTACAATATTTCGTTTCCCCAACACCAATCATTTGGAAATAATACATCATTCGTGTTAATTTTAAGTAAAGTTTTCTTTATCGATTGAGAATAACTTCTTGTACATACATGCATTTCATTTTAAAAAATTATCAGTAGAGTGTCAAAAGTCAAAACTAATGCAGATATATAGTGCAATGCATGACCGTATTCAGGGGGTGGGCAAACGGGCAATTGCCTCCCCCGAAATTCCAAAAAAAGAGGTTATTTTGCCCTGAAAGGGCAAAAAAACCTCTTTTTTGTGCATTTTGCCCTCCCCGAAATATTTTTGCCCTCCCCGAAATCGATTTCTGGATACGGCCGTGGTGCAATGCATTCTTATACTCAAACATGTAAATTGTAGATGGATCTTGTCTATTTAACCTAAAATCTGAAAAATTATGTTTGTATTTAGATATCCACATTTTACGGAAGTCTTCGTTGTACCGTCAAAAAACGTGATGATTTTGTAACTTACGACTTTTTAGAAGAACCACCTATACACTACTGTGTTCTTGATAATCTGACTTGCCACACGCCGAATCTTCCATAACACTATGGGAACAACTCATAGTGGCCTTAGTAAGTTTTCCATTCATATTTATAAGGTCTTTGCAATTATGTTAAGACGAACAGTAAAAATGACCTTAAATTGAACATTTTCTTACTTCCTTTAGGCGGAGCGGACGACAATTTAGTGAGACAATCAAACAGACTTCTTTTTCATCAAGTTCACGGAGAAAACGTACAACTTAGCGCTAATAGAACCTTTGCTATCCGAAGCAATAGTTTTTGCAAGGGTATAACTTTTTCAGAAAGGCCAATTAAATTAAACGAACAAGTGAGTGAAACGACTGAAACAGCAATTTTAAACATTTGTACGCCCTATCGTTTGAAGGAACTTAAATAATTAATTATAAATTAATTGATACAGAGTCTTTATAAGATAATAATGTATTTAAAAGGTTTGGATAAAATTCGTTGAAGTGTCTACCAGTTGGAGTGGTGTGCTTCGTTTTGGTTTCACTAACAATGATCCAAATACACTTCGTGCGGGTTTGCCTCGATATGCCTGTCCAGGTTATACTTCATCTTCTTAAAAACTATACTCATCTGAAAATATTAAATATGTTTGAAATCATTAATTATTCTTATTGTAATATAGATCTGACATCAAGACCAGGATTTTGGGCAAAGGCGTTTGGGGATGTTCACGTTAAAAAGGGAGGAATAATTTCATATTATGTGAATTCAGGTGGGGATGTCCACTTTCAAATCAACGGACAAGACAAGGGCATATTTTTTAGTGGGGTCGATGTTCGACAACCACTTTGGGCCCTAATTGACATCTATGGAAATACAACTATAATCGAATTTGTTGGTAATTATTCATTTTTTTCTAACTGCACATTATACGTTCTCGAAATTTAACAACTGTCAGAGGTTAAGTTAGAATGATTAAAAAACTGTTAAACCTTTTCCGATTTGTGAGATTGTTGGCTAACATGGACTTCTACAATTTTGCTACATATCCCTGAGATAGTTAGGGTGCAACAAAAATTTAACTATACAAGCTGATTTCTTTATCATAACTTGTGACAAACTTTTCTTGAGTTTAGAGAGAACATGACAGAACATTGTAATTTTTGCGCGTCCACAAATCTTAATAAATGTAATATTTTTCAGACTCTAGTGCTTATCTGAATAACACCATTCGGCCCTCTGGAGAAACTGAAGGAGCGGTAATGTATGACGATGATACATTTGTTGAAGAAAACATCCCAATTCGGCCTTGTTATTTATCAGAATTAAAATTTCATCGGTAGGTTCTAATTATTTACATGATTTAAACTAGTATTGCTTTTACAAACTGAAGTAGTCTCCTTGAAATAATTGTGTGTGACGTTTGTCAGGTCAAAAGGCGCACATGTTATGGTTGATTCTACGGGAACAGTGGCAATGAGAAGGTCTCACGAATATTGTAACGGCTATGTATTTACATGTAGACCCGTATATCTGAAGGAGATCATTATGATAAAGGTAAATTCTAACTTTTCAATTCTCAAGGTGTAATAATTTATTGAAAATGTAATGGCAATTAATTATTTCACTAAATATTTTCAGATTGTAGAGATTGACACTGAATTCGTGAGTTCAATGGCGTTTGGTGTAACATCCTGTGATCCACAAACAATTGGCAACAGAGAACTTCCAGATGATTCAAATCTTTTAATTGATCGACCTGAATATTGGGTTGTGAAAAAAGATTTGGCATCAAACACGAATCCCGGTAGTGTAATCCTATTTTGGATCTCCATTGATGGTAACCACACATTCTTGCAATGAGTTATTCTATAATAATGACAGTAATTAGAGAAAGCCAATACAAAATACAATCATACGGTTTTGTTTGATTTATTGTAGGAGAAGTATTTATGGCGAAAGACAATGAAGAACCATACATTATAATGCATGTTGACAACTCCGTCCCTCTTTGGGCATTTTTTGATGTGTATGGAACTACCCAAAAAGTATTTTTGACAGGCAGCATGGTGTATTGTTCATGTGAAACCCGCATGCAATACGACAATCCACCAGCAATTGCTGAACCTATTAATGTTAGAGATCGCTCCGTGAATTTTAGCAGAAACACAGAATCGTCTCAATATGGATGGAAGTACGACGCAGTCACTGGAAAGTCTCACTTTGTCATCCCTCCTTATCTTAGATCAGGAAACCCAACTCCGCATGCACAGTCAAATTATACGGATGACTCAGCCGCTTTCAACAATGTTCAAAATCAGCTACAAAGTTTGACTATAAATGGACAGTCTGGTGCATTCGCGCTACCTTCTTCTAGTGGTACATCTGGTTCGCAACCAGAATCTTCTGTTGAGGTAATTTCAATGAGTTACTTTTTCTGCCAATCTCTCTTTATCTGAGTTTTAGTTTTTCATAAGCAACTGGAACTATTAATGACAGCATTTTTTTTATTAATTTCAGGGAGATAACATTGGTGCAGAATCTGAAGGAACCAACTCTATAATGGAGTGCGTCATTTGCTGCGAACACCAGGTGGATAGTGTTTTTTACACTTGCGGGCACATGTGCATGTGTTACGCGTGCTCTTTGGATTACTGGAGGAAAAAGGGTAAAAATTACTGTCCGATGTGTCGAGCTCCGATAACGGATGTTATTCGAACGTATAAATGAATTGAACCTCAGGCTTTTATCAAAATTTTAAAGCTCCAGTCTCATAGTTATGATTTCATTATTTGTATTGTTACGGTACCTCTGTTAAATAAGTAAGACAGTAGAATTCTAGTTGATGAACTAAGAGTATTTAGACTGAAAATATTAATTTCTTTCCATTATAAATGGAGGCTATTCAATATTCTACTGATCAGTAAAATGTATTTACTTAATGTGGGGAACGCTATTTGACTGCATACGAATACGAATGCAATGTAATACTCGATATGCAACTATTTCGCTAATTATTATTTGACAATATTGGTAATCACCAAAATTTTAATCGCAAACTGATCTACGCAATCATTTATCAATTACCAGTTTGTAAGCAATTAACAATTTGTACTTATACCCTCTAAGAAAATGTTGGTTGTATTTAAAACGAAAACGATGCCAATAGTTATAAAACATTGCCAATAAAAATCGAATGTTTTAATTGTCTTGTGTCTCACTGCATATAATACCTAATACACGGTCATTAGTCATTATCTTTGCTTCGGTTTTGACACATTTTCAAGTTCTTTGAGTAATCTCATGAAGAATGTTTTGTTTTTATTAAAATGTTTAATTAGTGTCAGTCACCCAGTTTTTGTATTCTATTTTCGATTGCAAGGAAAACTTGAGTGACTTATATTGCTCCGCGGTACGTCACCACTAGATAGTAACAATAGTAAGCTAAGATAAAAAATTGCGAGTTGCACTCGTATTGTATACATACCTACATCGTCTCAAACACCCAATAACCTTTCATAAAGATCGACTCCGTCTATTTGTGATTTCAAAATACATTATCTTGATATATATATATATATATAGGTATAACGAATAATTGCACTCCCGTTTCACATTCACTTGACCTACCGTCTTTCTGTATTAATAATACAAACTGCAAAAAGCTTCGCTTTTACAAATGCATTCATGTATAGTATGAATAGACTCCGCTGCTGATAGTGAAACGAGAGGAGCTAAGAAGATTCGTCTCGATGTCCCCTGAGGTTTCAAATAGTAGTTTGGTGATGTGAACCCGATGAGTTGCTGCACACTAAAAGGGCAAAATGGCGCTTCATAAAACGTGGAGTGGGATTAGGTGCATTATTAAGGAAATGAGATGAAATCTGATAATAATAGTACTATTAACTTTCTTAAGTACAGTGTATAATTATTATATGATTTTAGTTTCGTCAGCGGTAATCCTATCATTACATTAGTATAGCATGAAAGATCCATTTATAACAAGATTGGGAAGCCAACATCTTTAATGCTTGCAACTTTTAAATAAATTGTTATTCTTGCTGCATGTCTTAGATAAAAAATATTACCCATTCAATAAGAATCTGCAATAAAAATGTAATAACTTTTAATGATGAACATTGCTTTTAAGCAAGAAAATCCGATTTGCGTATTTAGACCATTCAGTAATATGTACATATCTTATAAATGTGCAATATTTTAACTTTGTGTGATTTTATTTAGTTGTAATTAAAGGCTAAAATGTCAGTGGTGAAGATGTGAGCTTGTTCGCACATTCACAAAAACCCACGAAAAACTATAAGTTATATGCATCGGAAAGTTTCGGCCCAGAAATTTTAATGATCCAAAGAAATTTTTTGGCTTAATTTTTATAGTGTACTTTTAAGATCAGTAGAGCAACTGAGCAACCACATCATTCATTAAAGCCTTAGTAGCTATCGTGCTGTATACTCACTTTGAAACCATGCTGTATTTTAGTACAAGCAAATGTATTTTGAGACAAATGTAGTAGTTTGCCCATCCCTGTCCTTGCATACACACAGGTAAAATGTTCCCAACTACATATTTGCATTGATATCTTGATTTTAAATGGAAAAGATTCCTGCCATTTTAAACATCAGTGTCAGTTGACAAACGACAAATCAAAACCAATCCAAAATTCCTATCAAATAACAAACTGTAGTACAGACTCTAAAATATGTTTGTGATTAGCATTCTGATTGAACTACAGAGGTCACACTGATTACACTTACATACTAGAGTATTTAATAGTTTGACATTTGCAAACCCAACCCAATTGGGTCCTCCAATTTTCTCGACCCTACCCAACTCAAAACCCGATGAGACAATTGCTCCTGCATTCCAAAACCTATCCAAGCCAGTTAAATACAGTCCCATGTTACATTTTATTGACTGAAAACTGAAAGACTGAAAAACAAATTTTAAATTTATAAAAAGAGTAATATATCCTATATTAATTCAACATTTATTGTCAGTTTTTTTTCAATTTAGGAAAATAATTACAACAAGAGTCTTGAACTGGTAGACCAACCCAACACAATTGGGTTGGGTATTGGGTTTTGTAAAATACTCTATTACATACCATGCACCTAGCCGGGGGTGCATTTGCCTTGCACCCAATTGTAAATTATCATAGTCATCAAAGTAGCGAAAATCGGGAAAAGGTCTCTCTACGCGTGAATTTCATGCATTTCATTGATTTTAACCTAAACTGAGATTATAACACGCGTTCCTAATAACCAATGTGTCAGTTTTGTCGAATGAAATCCTTACTATGTAAAACATTTATGAGTCTGTGTGAATAAAAACAACAATTTGATTGAATTATTAAATGAATTAATATCATTATTGTCCAATTGTCCTTCTGGCTATAAAATTAAGCATTATAATTACAGCTAAACCTATTTGTCCTTTTAACTTGCTACGCATTACGCTTTCTCGCAAATTGTATTTAAGTTCAGATTGAAAGATACTTTGATTTACATTAGTCTTGAATTACTAAATAATATATATGTCCAATTGTTTGGAAATGCAAAAACAAAGGGGCACATTGACATTTATGAAGCCAGATTGACTCTATTTTATTACATAGTCGCATTAAGTACAGAGGTGCACAGTGGGTTCTTTTCTTTTTTGATCAATCATACTTACTTGAGCGGGTGTGTGCAGAGTCTGCAGAGCTATGCTTGAGACCCGTTAAGATTCTCCCCCTATTTTGTTGCACATTGGTTGCTGATCGAGTTATGGAGATGAAACATTGAAACAGAACCTCGTAGTCCAAGTAAAATATTATTTTAACGCCGTCATACTATTGCCACTGATTATTTGGCAAAATTAATCTACAAAATAGACACTCATTCCATAATATGCATAAGTGTCTTTTACAAATCTTAGATCCAATTTTCTTGCATTGCTATCTGCTAGTTCATCCTTTTTAAAGTTGTAATAACAACCAAACATCCAAGGTTTCTTGAATCTGCCGGCACACGGGCACAATGTGCGGACGAGGTACCCTTACCTCGTCCGCACATTGCCCGTGTCGGACGAGAAATTGTCTTGACTATTGTCTTGCTCAACATCATTCTACCTAAATTTCCTGATTCGCCAGCCACCTGAAACCCGTAAACGAATTCTGGTAAGTTATATCCAATTGACTTCATTATAAAGTACCATCACTTGAAAATAATTGCTTACTTCAAGGATGGAATTTACAATTTCCTGCGGGGGTTGCCCGGGCAACCCCATTTGACAACTTGCACTAGATATTAATAACGTTTTGTAAAGACACATTATATAATATAGTAAATATAGTAAGTATTAATTAGTGAGAATATTTTCCTTTCTTCAATGTGATTAGATATAATATATAATATTACCGAGTTACACAAGGAAGCTTTGGAGGCGGATGAAACGAGAAGGTGTTCCTGAATTTATGACCCCAGATCTCGAATACGAAAGAAGATAATGGACATTGACCAGCGATGATGTTTTAGGAAATCTTTTTTCTTTCAAATGAACTAAATTACATTGCAGTTGGTTTTATAGTTTTGAAGTATCAACCGATTTACGAAGACAAGTTTTGTGTACACATCACCTTCGGCAAAAGAAGGACCGACGGCTCTTCATCTCTTCCTCTCCTTTCCCTCCCCCTTCCTCTCCTCTTCCTCTCATCCTCCTCACCTCTTCCTGTCCCACATTTCAGTACCAAATATTTTGCCTCCGCCTCGCGGTAACAATTTCTCGTCCGACCCAGGGCCGTAACAACCAAGGCTCGGCTAGGAGGAAATTGTGCTGGCCGGGCCAGTGTCGCTGAATTAAAAATGCAATACACCTTATTATTATAACATGCCATAGGCGTAACCAGGATTTGGTTTGGGGGTGGAGAAGGCAAACTTAAAACATGAAATATATATGTTCTAATTGTCAAGCGTAGCGCAAAAAATTTGAGCGAAGGGCAAAAATTAAAATTACCATTAAATACACAAAATTTACGCATATCACGAATAATTCTGGCATTCATAATAATTAAGATTTTTAGTACTTTTTTGGTAAAATAAGCTTTATTTTCCGGATTTCGGGTAGGCGAGGTAATTTCCCCCCTGGCTACGCCAGTGTAACATGTATATTCAAAATAGTTTCGGGAAAGGGGAAACTGCCAATGTTATCATGTAGAAATGACAGTATTATCTAGTTTTAGGTCTACAGTCTATATCAAACTCAAATGAATTAGATTATGAGATTTCGGAAGAGGGCAAATAAAATTTTTTTTGCCCGGGCCAGAAAACCAACTTACACTATAGATAATATTGTATTTTTACCAAAATTATTGTGACCGCAAAATTTTGCTTGCAGTTTGCGTAACCAAAAAATTTTGATTGCAGTTTGCGTAACCACAAAATTTTGATTGCAGATTGCGTAACCAAAAAATTTTGATTCCAGTTTGCGTAACCTCAAAATTTTGATTCCAGTTTGGGTAACCACAAAATTTTGATTGCAGTTTGCGTAACCAAAAACTTTTGATTCCAGTTTGCGTAACCTCAAAATTTTGATTCCACTTTGGGTAACCACAAAATTTTGATAGCAGTTTGCGTAACCACAAAGTTTTGATTCCAGTTTGCGTAACAACAAAATTTTGATTGCAGTTTGCGTAACAACAAAATTTTGATTGCAGTTTGCGTAACCACATTTTGATTGCAGTTTGCATCACCAGAAAAAAAAACATAATATATGGTCTTGTGTTGGGCAAAGTGCTATCAAAATTCTTGTGATTTTCATAATTTTGGTAGAAATTCAATAATATCTAGTGTAAGTTGGTGACCTGGCCCGGCCAGGAGGAGCTTCCTCCTCTTACCTCCTCGTAGTTACGGCACTGGTCCGACCACCTTACCTTGTCCGCACATTGTGCCCGTGTGCCAGCAGATTCAAGAACCCTGCATCCAGGGATGCAATTTATCCAAATTTCCTAGGGCAATTTCCTAATGGGGGCGGGGTAGTCCGCTCCAAATTTCCTGGGGACCCTGAATCCCGAAATCCAAGCCACGCCCCCTTCAGGAGCGTGGCTTGGCATATTTCCTAGGATTTTCCAAATTTCCTAAAATCGAGCCTCTATTTCCTAGAATTTCTCACATTTCCTAGTGGGGGGGGGAGGGTCTCGGCCGGATTTCCTAGGGTCCCGAGGTCCCGAAAAAATTTCATCCCTGCCGTATCCAACATTTTTGGAACCATTCAGTTCAGTAGCCGTCATGTTCTGTTTCGATATCAGTTGGATTTTATTTGCCCAAGAATAAGATACTCATTTAGTAGAATCCTTTTTAACAGCTTTAAAAAAGAACACGACTCACGTACACAAAACTTGGACCCAAGAGTTGTAAAATACACTTTTGTATTTGGACTGGTTCCATTGACCATGTTTCATCTCCATAACTGATAACTATTTCAGCAACTAATGTTACGATTCAAATTGCGACAAAATAGGAGGATATAATAATCTTATCGTGTCTCACATAGCTCGGCACACACCCATTTGACCCATTCAATTGAGTGAGAGTGCATGGTCAAAAATGAAAGGCATCACTGTGAACTAGAGACTTGCCTGGGCCTACTATAATGCGCCCAGGACCGCCCAAGCCCATGGAAAAATTGTTTGGGCGGCCCATGG
>JAQFYB010006419.1:0-12243 GCA_034694085.1 Pogonognathellus longicornis
ATGATCCAGTATTTTAGCAAATATTCCCGGTGACCCAACCGACACGGTGACCCAACCGACACGGATCACCCCTACTCTTTACTATGAAACTTGATAGTTTATATATTAAGTGTTTCTCGATTTTCTCGAGTTCCACTTAAATATATAAATACAATGACTCCATGTTGTACATTGCAAGCCCGAACCCGATTCGAAGTTGAACATTTGTTGCCCGAACTTGCCCGAAACAGCTGCTAAGTTTTGTTGCCTGAATTCTCCCAAAAACGGTTTCGGGCGATCGGGCAACGATCTGGCTCGGCTCATTTACACCTCTAGTATATATGCATGTAATGGTGCGTTTCCAGTGCTACTAATGTTGTAATAAATAGAATATATCTACTTGTATATGGTAAGTGGATATTTTATTATTTTATGACTATTTTGATAGTATATATCATGGAGCACAAATCCTGGATTTCAGCAGTGTCAAACCTTCATTAATTCTGAATAAATCAAATGAACTAATTGCAAATGAAGCTGTGAGTTATTTTATTACTTACATGTAGATATGCTATCTATTTTATTTACAATTACAAATAAAAATTGCAAATTGTAATTCATCCTGGTATTTATTGTTTAATCTTTTATATTGTAGTGCAGCACTTGGATATACATTTTTCAAGCAGAAGTTCTTCCTTGTATTAAAAATGCAAAGGTAAAGTATCAATAGCATTAAAATCTAAAACGCTTATGTTTCATTTCTTCTTATTGTTACTTCTTGAATGATTTTGAGTACTATGAATATTTTTAAAATAGTGGAAATTAATAAATCACGTTTACTTGGATTATAGATAAAGTGCGTTGATCTATCCAATTTAAAAAGAGATCTTTGTGGGACCCTTAATGAATATGTGACTAAAGAGACCCATCGAGAGAGAATGGATTGCATTGCAATAGTGGGACAAAGCTGTCGTCTTCCTGGAGCCAACAGCGTAGACGAATTTTGGAAGCTTTTGGAAGAAGGGGGAGACGGAACTTCCATGATCCCCGCTGAACGTTTGCTGGAACATCATATTGAAGATCCTGCGTACAATTCTATCAGAGCAGGATATCTGAAATGTGCGATTGACGAATTCGACGCCAAGTTTTTTGGGATTAGCCCACGAGAGGCTGCTTTCATGGACCCCCAACAAAGGTTATTGGTTGAGGTTGCTTGGGAGGCTTTGGAAGACGCTGCCATAAACCCCCAAACACTCAAAGGCAGCAACACGGCTGTATTTTCCGGTATTTGGACTCATGAATTTGAAAGTCAATTGACTCAACACACTACTGGAAAAGATTTTCATCATGTTGTTTTAGGAAATGCTCACAGCGCCATTTCTGCACGTATTTCTTATTTTCTGGGACTAAACGGTCCGAATGTGGCCACTGAGTCGGGATGTTCGTCTTCAATGGTCGCATTGCATCTTGCATGTGACAGTTTAAGAAAAAGAGAAACTGATTTGGCGTTAGCTACAGGTGCCAACTTACTGCTTGCGCCGTTTGTTTACAATGATGTTGTCATTTTGGCCAAGGATGGTCACTGCAAAACATTTGATGAGAAAGCAGATGGATTTGCAAGGGCTGAGGGTGTGGTGGTTATGGTGTTGAAAAGATTGAGTGATGCCGTCAGAGATGGAGATCGAATTATTTCACTTATCCGAGGCTCAGCCATGAGTAGCGAAGGCATGACTTCCAGTTTCGGCACGCCTAGTAAATACTGCCAGGAAATTGCTATTAGGGACGCATTAAAAGTAGCGGGAGTGAAGCCGCAGGATGTAGACTTTGTCGAAGCACATGGAACCGGCACCCCCATTGGGGATCCAATTGAATTTTCAGCAATTTTTGCAGCTTACAAAGCTCCAAGGAAGAATCCGCTCATGATTGGCTCTGTTAAAACAAATACTGGTCACACTGAATCAGTTGCTGGTCTCGCGGGTTTGTTAAAGGTCAACTTGGCAATGGAAAAACAACAAATACCTCCTCATCGCAATTTGCAAACACTAAATCCAAATATTGATTTGAATTCATTGCCTGCTGTCATTCCTTTGCAAAATACCCAGTGGGACAGAAATCCACAAAGGAAACGTCTAGCTGGTGTGAGCTCCTTTGGCATCAGTGGAACCAATGTCCACATTGTTGTGGAGGAGCCTCCCAAAATACACAAATTAAAATTCACTCAAAATGATCGTACTCATCATTTGCTTACATTATCTGCCAAAACTGAAAATGCTTTAAAGGATTTGATTGATAGTTATGCAACCCATTTAGCAGAACATGCCGAGTTGCAATTGAAAGATATTTGTTACACTGCTAACGTGGGAAGGCAGCATTTGAAACACCGTGTTGCGATTGTGGCTAAAGACATTCAGGAAATGACTCAGAAATTAAAAAATTCAGTTTCTGTACCAGAAACTTTATCGGAAGAATGTTGCAAAATTGTTTTTATGTTTACTGGACAAGGGTCCCAATACAATTGCATGGCAAAAACTTTATATGAAACAAACTCAATTTTTCGACAGGCTTTAAATACATGCGACGAATTACTAAAAAATAACTTTGGCATTTCAATAAACGACGCATTGTTCAATAAACTAAAATTTGCACACATTGATTTGGATGAAACCATTTACAGTCAAACGAGTATATTTTGTGTTGAGTATGGTCTTCTGAAATTGTGGGAAAGCTTCGGTGTAAAGCCTGATTACGTGTTGGGTCATAGCACAGGAGAGTTTGCTGCTTCGGTGGCTGCAGGCGTAATGAGTCTGAAAGAAGCTTTGTGTCTGGTGACTGAAAGAAGTCGATTGATACAAGCATTGCCCTCAGGAAGTATGCTGGCTGTTATGGCCAATAAAAACATTGTTTCAAATCTGTTATGCTCATTCAACTATTCAACAAACGAAAATGATTGGTTGGATATCTCAGTTATTAATTCCAATGATGAAGTTGTTGTAGCAGGAAAGCAAGCTACATTGAAAAGGTTTTCAGAGCTCTGTTTGGAAAACAAAGTGAAAAGTCAGTTGTTAAGTGCTTCTCACGCATTCCATTCTCGAGATATGGAAGCTATGCTTCCAGAATTTGAGAAAGTTGCCAGTAAAATTACATATAAACCAACATGTTGTTATTACGTTTCCGGGTCAACTGGGAAAAAAAATTCTGGTGACGACATTAATGCTGCTTATTGGCAAAAACACGTGAGAAACACCGTGGATTTCCCAAAGGGCATTGCATTAGTTCATAATGAAGGTTGCAAAGTTTTTATTGAAATTGGAGCCCACCCAATTCTTTTGGGCCTGGGTATGTCTAATTTGTTTCCTGATGAAATACAAAACAACCTTTGGCTTCCAAGCATTCGTAAAAATGAAGACAATTGGTACACACTGCTAGAGAGTGTGTCTAAATTGTACATGCATGGATTTAATATTGATTGGGCAGGTTTTGATGTTTCTTATTTGAGAGAAAAGGTAAGACTGCCTCACTATCCATTTCAAAGGCAGAAATATTGGTTTGATAAAAGATCCGAGCCCCAAACCAAAGCTTTACATCCATTGCTAGGAAGAAAGCTTCCTTTGGCGATCATTAAAGATCACGTTTATCAGAATATGATTGGTTTGCGAGATTTTTCCTATTTCACAGATCATCAGGTTGCAAATATTGTAATTTTACCAGGAGCGGGATTTTTAGAAATAATTATGGCAGCTGGAAAAGACGTTCTAAAACTCAAATCCAACCAGAGTATTGAAATTAAAGATTTTGTTATAGAGGCCCCAATGGAATTAGACGAGGCTAGTGAACAAAAGATTCAGGTTATTGTCACACCGACGGAGGACGGAGAAAGATTTCTGGTTCGAATTTTAATGTTTAACAAGTACAGAGGATATAAAGATGAGAAATATTGGCAACTCTTTGCTAGCGCTGAAGTTTCTTCTATTGATTTAGAAAAGGGTAGTACTGGTTTAGAAGAGATCAAATCCCGCTGTCTGGAAACAATATCTGCGCAACAATTTTACAAGACGGCATTAAAAGTGGGAATTAATTTTGGGGAGACTTTCCAAAGCATTACAAATATTTGGAAGGGTAACGATGAAGTTGTAGCGCAAATTGTTTTTCCCTCCACAGCGGGGAATATAACTGAATATTTGCGCCATCCAATTGTTTTGGATGCCATGGTGCAATTAGCTGGTTTCTTCTCTGGAGCGTTGAAATCAGAAATGTATCTTCCCGTAGGCATTGCTAATACAGTTGCAATGCTTTGCGAATCCTCTGCTCAAATCTTTTACGCTCACGCTACTAAAGACAATGATGGTTTTGTTTGTGTGAATTTATACAATGACAAGTCACACCTCCTGTGCAAAATGACGGGTGTCCGCCTTGTCAAAACATCAATAGGCTCATTTATAAATGTCATAAATGCGCATAAGAATAAAATACCTGGAATGTTCGGTGAGGTATGGAGACCTCAAAATTCTCATTTGCATTCACGGGTGAACTTTTCTACATTACCCAAATTTGTGGAGGTTACACAGCAGGTAAAATTAAATATGAAAGAAATTATGGATTCGTATCATATGGTGGAGCAAGCGAGCATTAAGTGCCATAGGATGTGCAGTATAGCCCTAGTCATTGCTTTGCACGACGTAGGATGGAATCCAAAAATGGGTGATATTATAAATTCGGGAGCGTTTATTTCTGAATATTTATTGGATGTGAAACATGCACAATTTATCGAACGAATATTTTCTATTTTGGAAGAATATTCAATTTTAAAGGCAGTAGAATATAGCGGTGATGAATCAACCTGGGTTGTTAACCAACGCATTTTGCCAAAAGAAGAACTCAAACTTCAGTATAATAATCTGATTGAGGAAATTAAAAATGAGTTTGATTTAGCCGAACTACCAATTATTGAACATTGTAACATTCATATGAGTGGAATGCTATTAGGAGAAGTATCTGGTATAGATATTCTGTTTGGAAATAATGATCTTAAGATACATCCTTCACAAATGTACCTAGGCAGAGGAGTGAAAACGGCTAATCAAAGGTTAGCCAGTTTTTTGGTAAGTGCGTTTCAAAAAAGCGCTATAAGTTCAATTGTTCGAATAATTGAGATTGGCGCTGGTTCAGGAGCTACCTCTAAAGAAATTCTGCAAGGTTTACAGAAGCATGGAATTCCATTTCATTACACATTTACAGACATTTCACCTCACTTTCTAGACGAAGCTCAGCAGAAGTTCCAAAATATCTCTGGCATCGAATATAAACTATTGAACATCGAAAAGGATCCCAAGTATCAAGGCTTTGTTCCACATTCATACGACGTGGTAGTTGCTGCAAATGTGATTCATGCTACAGAATATTTAAATTCTTCAATGCAAAACGTTAGGCAGCTTTTAGTTCCGCTAGGGATTTTGGTGCTACAAGAGATGTTGAAACCAATAATTAGCAGTGATATAATTTTTGGAACACTGGAAGGCTACTGGAGATTTAAGGATTATGATATTAGAAAACATCACCCATGTGTAGATGAATGCACTTGGAATAAAGTGTGCACAATGAATGGATTTAAATATGTTAAATGCATTTCTGACGAAAGGGAATTTATTTCAGTTTTAATTGCCGAGGCTTCAGATTTAAATCCAGTCTATTTATCCAATCAGAAAAATACAAAAACTACAAAATGGTTGATATTTGCAGGCGAAGATCATACTTTGACGTCTGCTTTGAAGCAAAAAATTGAAAATAGTGGAGACCAATGTTTTATTGTGGCAAATATTTCATCACGGTTTAAAGGGTTTAAAACTTTAGCGGATGACTTCATCAATTATAGCAATGAATCGGAAATCAACGAATTTCTAACACGATTGGACGATAGTTACAATGTCCAGGGCCAAATTTTACTTATGTCTCTGAACAATGTAAATGACCAAAGTATTTGTAAATCCGTTCTTTACATATCTAAATATCTTGCCAACTGCGCATCACGTTCAAAGGTAGTCGTTGCTACAAGTGGTGTATTTTTTATAGGAGACCAGGCTAACGTTAATCCTAATCAAGCAACTGTTTGGGGAATTATTAAATCTCTTCGTAATGAACGTCCTGACTTAAATTTGATTTCAGTAGACTTGGATCCAGACATCCAAGACTCGCATAGCCACGTCGAACAATTGTTTACTGAGGTTTGGCTGAACAACGAAAGTAGTATTACCTATAGAAATAATAAACGGCATGTGCTGAGATCAAAGCAATTATTCGTAAACCATGTGGCTCCATTAGTTCTGCCGATCGGTCGCTTCGAGATTGCACTTCCATCCACTAAAAATATAATGGACGTATCTTTTAAATCAATGCCTAAGAAAGCATTACAATCAGTTGACGTTGAAGTCATTGTTAAGGCTGCCGCGCTCAATTTTCGAGATATTTTTGTAATCATTAAACCTGAGATGTACTATACCAAGTTTGAGGCGGTTGGTATGGACTTTAGTGGAATTGTTTCTGAAATAGGTGACGGGGTCACCAAATATAAAGTGGGTGATGAAGTGTTTGGCTCTTCCTCCAATAGTTGTGTTGCAAGTCACGTGGTTGTTAACTCGGCGTGCATGCTGCACAAACCAAAGGAATTTACATTTGCAGAAGCATGTACTTTGCCAACTGTTTTTATTACAGCATACCAATGCATGATTACTGCTTCCAAACTACAAAAAGGCGAAACAGTATTAATTCATGTAGCATCAGGGGGAGTTGGATTGGTTGCCATTCAAATCGCTCAATTGATTGGAGCAACCATTATAGCAACGGCGGGAAATAAACGAAAGAGAGCTTATTTGAGGTCGTTGGGTATTACCCATGTTTTCCACTCACGTGATTTGACTTTTGGAGAGAAAATTGATGAAGTAACTCAAGGAAGAGGCGTCGATATGGTTTTGAATTCTATTACTGGCCATGGATTTAAGGAGACTTCACTAAAAGCTTGTGCAAGAAATGCCCGTTTTGTGGAGATGGGAAGAGTGAACATTTGGCAACCACAGGACGTAGAAAAATTGCGGCCAGATGTGAAATACACAATAATCGATTTGGAAGCCATTTCTGTTGGTGAAATGAATACATTATTGAACACAATGAAAGAGATTTTGTTCAATAAACAAATTAGGCCAATTCCATACACAAAATTTTCAGTTTCTCAAATCAGAAATGCACTGATTTATTTTATGAAAGCTATTCATATTGGCAAAGTAGTGGTAACAATGTCGGAAACAGAGAATTATATTAGCAGGAAATTTTGTAATGATTTATTATTCAGCGATAATGGAACTTATCTCATTACGGGGGGTTTAGGAGGAATTGGATTGGAATGCGCTAAATGGATGGTTAAGTATGGAGCCAGGCACGTTGTTCTTATTGGAAGAAGCGTCCCAAATGAAGAAACTAAAAACGTCATAAAATCCCTTAGCTGCAAAGGTGTGCAGGTTATTTCCAAACAGATTGATGTTGGAGACATGAAACTGTGCGAGGATTTATTTGCATTTATAAGATCTGAAATGCCACCTCTAAGAGGGGTTATTCATGCGGCAGGTACTTTATCCGACGGAATGATCAGAAATCAAACTTGGGAGAAATTTGAATTAGTTTTTAATGCCAAGATAAATGGAGCCTGGAATCTGCATCAGTTAACGAAAGCAATGTCTTTAGAACATTTTGTTGTATTTTCATCAATAGCTGTTAACATAGCTCCACTTGGCCAATCAAATCACGTTGCAGCAAATATGTACCTGGACTCATTGGTTGCCTATAGACATTCAATTGGCTTGCCAGCACAAACGATCAACTGGGGAGCTTGGTCGGAAATAGGAGCTGCCACAAATTTAAGTTTTGGCAAAGAGGGTGATTTAGGAATGAAACCAATGACTCCTTCTCAAGGTATAGCAGCTTTACAATTCATAATGGGACAACCAATAATACAGGCTGTCGTAGCAGAGGTTAACATTGCAGAATTAATTGAAATGCTCCCCGGGAGCGCCATTTACTTTTCGGAAATTCTCGAAGATAAATTTGCGTATGACTCTAAAACTTCGCTACAAGGAGATCTGTTCTGGGCTGACATTGACGATTTAAATGAAGGAGAAAGAGTAGGTTTTATTAAAAAATGCATTTCAACAATTATTCGTCAAACATTGAAAATTCCAGAATCTGAAATACTAGATGAACATGTAACATTCTTTGATATGGGAATGGATTCGTTAATGGCGGTGGAAATGAGAAACAAACTGCAGCAACTGTTTGGAAAACATTTGATTTTAAATCCAACATCATTATTTGACCATCCAAACCTGGCTTCTCTTAGTAAACATTTGGCATTACTGACAATGAGTGTGGAATGGAAAATTTCAAAAAGTGTAACAACACAATCTTCCAGAAAGGAAATTTTGGAGCTTGTAAATTTCGACAGTATACTTCCTGAGAACATTAAAGCTTGTAGCGTACCCGTTTGCCAATCACAAATAAAATCAATTTTAATTACTGGAGTAACTGGACATTTCGGTCCATACCTACTCAACCATTTGGTTCGGAACAGAGAGCTTCATATTTTCTGCCTTGTAAGAGCCAAAACTTTACAAGTCGCGGAAAAGCGTGTTTTAGATAACTTAAAAAAGTTTTTGCTTGCTGATTCTACCCCCTTGAATAATGTCAAAATTTTATTAGGTGACATAACTGAAGAACACCTTGGGATGAATGCAAATGACTATGAACAGTTGGCAAAACTGGTAGATTCCGTTTTCCATTGTGCTGTAAAAGCTAACCATATTGAGCAATACAAAACTTCCAATTCAAAAAAGGACATTCGTTCTGTAAATGTTCTGGGTACGATTAAATTATTGGAATTTGCAACTGATTTTAAAACTAAAAGGGTAGCTTTTGTATCGTCTTATGCAGCCGCTAATGTTCTTAATGAAGATGGATTAGTCTCCGACGAATTACCATCTGAAGATAATCTAGGAGACGGATTGGAATTAGGATACGCTCTAACTAAGTTTGTGAGTGAAAAATTATTGGGGCAAGCCTTGAAACGCGGTATCCCATGTACAGTTTTCAGATTTCCTACACTAGCTGCAAATAGTGAAACTGGGCATTTTACAACCGACACAAACTTTGTTATGAATTATGTTCTTACAGCTGCCAGGATAAAATTATTTGTTGATATTCCCGGGGGTTGGAATATACTTCCTGTTGATATTGCGGCCAAAATATCAGCAATAATTTTTTGGAATGAGGAGGCTAAATTAGGATTATATAATGTAATGCCAAATGAACCGGTCACATCTCAATGTTACATTAATGTCGCCACTGAGCTTGGAATGACTGTAAGTCTCGTAAAACTAGAAGAGTTCATTGAAAAATTAAATTCAGATAAAAATCCACTGTTGGGTGTTTTTAGAGAAGCAATAAGAGGAAAGTCTGTGGATAAAACATTGAGAGGGGTATCGCCTGTTTTAAAATTGGCGATCGAATCTGATAAAAAAATATTTAGTTTGAATGACAAAATACGTAATGCAGTCCGTGGTATTGAAGATCTTTTACCCTCTCCTAGCGAAACAATTCGACGACAATTCAGATATGCCATAGCAAACGGAATTTTTGACTCGATGGGGATTGAGTATGCCAAAGTTACTCAGAAATAATGCATCGTATGTAAAGGTTTGTTTACATTGGGAACCTTTAGGGTTGTTATATGCGTTATGACGCGGATGAGAATAGTAACTGTATAGTGTAGATTTATGTGTAATTAACTAAGTTTGTAATATTCCAGCACAACGGTAATGTATAAGATAGTATTGATGTTGATTTATAGTTATTGTATCTGACTGCGTAAGATTGATTAGACGTTATGAAATATTAATTATTAAGTTAAGACACTACACCATGGACAAATGTAGACTGCACACAATAATATATTTATTTATACTCACTTACTCGCTTCAACTCATAATAATAATAATAATAATAATAATAATAATAATACGTAGACTGGAAAAGGTTTAGACTCGGGTAATTGAATGTGTGGAGTAGTTGGGACTTGGGAGTCTTGGGAGACGGCACGACACTGGGGAAGAGAATGGATGTTTGGTTCTACGAAGGCTCGGAGCTTTGGGTTGTCCGTTGGTTTACGTGCTTCGATGTATTGTTTCCGATTGTTGATCCCCTTATACATGTAATGTAGGAATACTCCTGAAAGTGTCGTCACACATAGTGTTACAGATATTTCATAGTTTATTAATTGACATAGCATATATTATAGTTAACATAGCAATTGATAATCAGTACAAGACTGTTTTACAATAATTACACCGAGAATAATCTACAGTATTGTTTTTACATATTTTGCTAAGTATTTCGTAAACTTCGAAATTTTCGTATTTGTACTTATATTATAATATAACTTTACTAACAGAAACTACAACAAACGCAGTACACGACAATTTCTGATAATCACGTCTTACTTTTGCACCTACACGACAACCCTTTAGTAAATTTCTAGAGCAAATACTATTGTGTGTTCCTAATATCTAATTCCTCAACGAAACTTTATTAAAACAATACTATTCTGCATGCATGATTATTATTTTATTAAATGTAAATACAAGCAACAGTTGTAAAATGTGTTTTCTCATATTATATCGGAACCATACTATAAACAAAAATGACTTACAATTAGTAGATTTTTCCCACAGATTGGGAAAAGATTTTTCTCTTTATTTTAAATCGTAGAAACTCAACGTAGAATTAATTAAGTACATGATTTGGTTCACCGGCTTTAAAAAGTTTTTCATTTTTGGAGCCAAAATGAAAACACTTCAATTTTTATTTGAGAAATTCTCCGAAAAATCCACTTATTAAAGATAACTACTATTGTGTTACTTTGAACTACGGCGCATCTAGAAATAAATTGCGGGTGGTCAAAATCCACATATAAGATACCAATGCAATGTGCTAATAATCGGGTGTAGCATGAAAAATTTCACGTGTACAACATGCACAATCAGGGGCGTAAGGGCATGAGCAAACATTTGTTACATACGTCAAAATTCAGTTAGCAAATTTGGCTCAAATTTTCGCCAATTTAGGTAAAAATCGATGGAAATTTTAACAGGGTGCTAATTAATTGTATCTAAAAAAAGGACTTTGCCTCTAAGAGTGTTAATACCATTCAAACAATGGAAAAGCCATTAATTAATAGCCACTAAAAAAATCAATGAAAAATGAATTGCCTCTAGTATAAATGAAAGACCTTTATTTTTTACGAGCGAAAATTATAAAGTTTCGTCCCTTAGTACTGATGTTGAGTACAAATTAGATAAGAGAAGATTATAAGTTTGGATTTGCTTGACTCAAACTTTTATTCGTTGTATTTCACCAGAAAATATCCAAAATCTATAATAAACATGCATATGAGGCTTTAGCTTTGAAAACGCCGAATGACTGCCGCTGAGGGGTTTGCTATTTTTCAACATACGAATATGAAATTTTGTATTCTAAATATTTAGAATACCCTCTATTAGGCTCTTATGGACCATTTTGGTGCAGCATTTTTGGTTTCGAACTTAGAGCCAGGTCAAAGTATACCAATTATCATGTATAGTTGCATTTTTCTCGCAAACTAAAGGGAAACTCGAAAATATTATTGACGCCAAATATGCTTAGTTCATTAAACGGAAAATTTTGTATATTTCACTTTTTTCAAAATTTGTCAATTTATGGGAAATCCCCAAAAATGGGGTATAGTAATTTCAAAAAATGACCCGCGGTTCCCATCCATTAACAAAAAAAACTTGGAGTAAGGTCGATTATAATATTATCTATCAGATGTGGAAATAAAAAATTGGTAATGGGTGGGAGCCGCGGGTCAAAATTACGATTTCCCCAAAATTCCAGAAAATAGAGATAGGCATGAGTGTCAATTAAAGCGAAGCAGTAGGTCCAATCAAGGTATAGTTTTAACTTTCATTCTCGAATCCCATCCTAACAAGAACTGGTTTGAAATGAGCGCTCATATTCCAAGTTATGACTCAGTGGGCAACCGGTGAGACTGCTCGATTAGTGTCATATATCACTCAAGCTCCTGTGTATTTTAAGGTTACGTAGACTGCTGTGATACGGACAGCCTGTCCCCATGTAAAAGTGTTGCGAAAGTGTAGCAACTAGCCCCAAATATAATGGCGCGGCACTAAA
>JAQFYB010006420.1:0-12243 GCA_034694085.1 Pogonognathellus longicornis
AAAGTGTAATGTGCTAATAACTGTACTGCTATATTGTTTTATATATAATATGCTGTTAAAAATTTATGATGTTTATTTCAAGTCGAATTTATCTTCAATTGTTGCCAATATTTTCATCTTATTCGTTATTGCAATCTGCGATTTGTTTATTCGTTGCTGTTTTACCACAGTTGAATTAGATGAATTTATTTGGATTTTATATTGAAAAACAACCCTCGTTTTAGGGTGTTTGGCTTCATGGCTGCTGTAGCTCATTTGTTAAGATGCTTTAATTTTTTAATTCAAAATTAAATATATTTTTGCTTACGTAATTGTTCAATTTTTTATTAATTTCATCATTCATTTCAACTACTCAGCATCTAACACATGTAGGTGCATAGAATTTCCAACACAGGCATTTGGCTCTAAAAATACCCAAAAGCAAACTCTAAAAATTCCCAAAAATTCCAAAATCCAAAAATTCCAAAATCTAAAAATACCAAAAGCGCTAGGTTCTACCCTCACTATTCCGAAATCTAAAAAAACCCAACACATGTTCCAAAATCTAAAAATAGGAATGCGCTAACTCCTACCTCTACATACTACTTATAGGTATGCAAGAATTTTTGTACAGAAATGAGAATAAGAGAAACTACACTACATTTTATTAGTTCTTGTAGTTGTAGTGTAGCTTAGGATTCTAACTACGAATGACAAAAAGATTATCACAATGCCATAAATAGAAAATACATAAAGCAATGTCAATAAAAATCCCCCACTAAAAACAATATACCATCAACACTATCTGAGTAAACACTGAAAAGCAATAAACTTGTATATTGCAGCTGATACTTCATGAAAATGCACTGTAAACTGTGCACATGGTTGTTTGGTGTATAGAATTATTTTGAACGTACTAACTAATGCTAACACAAAGGATGAAACAAGAGGAGGAAGAATAGTATTCTCCTAGTACACTAATCGTACACTATAGACAGTTTGTCTTTGTTATTCAAATAAAGCAATAACAAGACAAAGTGTGCATATATAGAAGTTATCGCAACAACAACATTTCTTTTAGCTACCATGTTGTGGTTTTCCCCTCTTCATAAGGAATGCTATGCATTTGTGTGTCATGTGCTTTCATGTAGTTTGTAGTATCTGTATGTGCAGTACTTATTTAAAAGCTGCACATTACATACATACTTAGTAGAAAAAGTATGCATAATATTGCCAAGATTCGATAAGTTACAAAGAAGGTAGTTATGAAGATATACCTAAATGCTAAAGGAATGTATAGAATCTCAAATCAAAAATCTATGAAGGATTCTTGTAAAGTGAAGTAGAAATTCCGCGTAAATGAACTCAGCAGGTCACGGAGTACGAAGAGAAAAAAATCCAAATCCGGTACACGATTATCACATTGGCATTGCATAGCTTTGCTTTCTGACCGTGTGTATTCCAAGTATAATAAAGAAATGTTTTATGGCTTTCCCAATCCATGAATCTTGTATTTAGCAAGAAAGATCCTTTACCTAAAATATCAATCATTTGTTTTTTCTGTGGGAGAAAAATTAATTATTTATTCCTGTTTACTTAATTCAAAGGTTCTATATTGGCACTTGGAAACTCTTGTGAAATGTCTTTAATTATATTGTTACATAATGTTAATATGATTGTTCTTGCAAATTGCAAATAACACGCAAAGAATATTTTTCAAAGAGTTCATCGCAGTAAATTACGCTAATAACTTCTAACCAACAAGAATGCAGTCTCGGTCTCCCTGAGAAAAAAAATCAATGAACAATCTTCACAAAGATCTTAAATGCATGCAGGATGTCGTAAAGTAAAAATAACCAACTTCTTTACACACAACAGCTCACTATCAGAAAAAATTGACATATTCAACATATCCCAGTTTAGTAAACCACACAGAAGTCAATTTGGTTAAATTGTATATATCTGTGTAATTAAACAAACCAGTATTGTTCCAAAGCTTCGGTCCATTACTCACTATATAGCTGTGGTACCTACACTAAAAGCAATATATGTAGTGCATTAAAAGGCTTCACTAGCAGTTGTAAACGTACTCAACGCAGACATGTCTGTCTATACGTCTGTGTAATGGAGATAATTCGTATAATGGAAATGTTTCGACTGAGAAAATGAGTGGATGGGGAAAGAAAAGTTGAATTTGAGTGGAGAATCATGATGATCATGACATGACATAAGTCTTTGACGTGACAAGCGCTAGAAAACAGCAGCAATCTCTACCTAATGCAACTCACAGCAGTTGTTATTGTGTCAGCAACGGAAGGTTATGAAAATCCGAGCGTACTATGTAGGACTAATGCAATAAACATCCATCTTTTTCTTATAATCATCTTTAGTACCTAGTTGCAGTTAAATCTTTAACTTTAGTAGTAATAGTATTACGATTCAGATTCCAAATTACAGATTTTATGTCCGTCTTTATCAGAAAGGTCATAGCGTATGTACATTACATACCAACGTACATTATTAGCTGTTTTTATGAAATACTATGTATAAAGCTCCATAAGTACATACAGTTACTAGGATAATCTTCTCCTTATTATGTACTTTACTTGCAGACATCTTCAGATCTACTAGTTTTATGGTAGCTGAGTGTAAAATACCATTTTTCGCAAAGGACACGAAATGAGACAAGATTACTCTTGGTTACTCCCACAAATTCATATCAATTTGGCATATCTATGGCTTATCAAACGAGAAAATTATCTCATTGACTTTGGAAATATGTATTTGTATATATTATGTCTGAGCGATTGCAAGATAGCTCCTGTAGCAAGAGCTATGGCATATCCTCTTAAGGATTGAAACTCGAACCTTGTCATAAACCATCAAAGTATTGATTGTAACCAAAAGATCGGGTTTGCAAGTTCAATGTAGGTAGTAACAAAGGTGTCATACATACATTTGCTGCCTATTACCTTTATTCATTGTCAATTATTGGTTCTTAACAAACAATAAGCTGAGGCTGGAGCGTCGTAAACTATTCAGCTAAGTGTGCCTACACAAATTCAATAAACTAAATACAGTAGTAGGATGTACGATCATGTAAAAGTAGTATGGATATTACATGAATACTTATGTGTAGTATGCATGCAACCATGCAATGCAACAAAAGCTTATTATGCAGTGCTTACAACTACTATTTTTCTTTTACCAACTCCCATCAAATGAACTGTGTGTGTATGACTGAGCGGGGCCGACTATAGGTATTTAATTTACCAGTTTTCAATCATAAACGCTCAAGACGGACATTTTTTGAATACAGATGGCCAAACAAGAGTTCACAGGACCTGGGTGGGTGCCTGTATGCAGTGTGTGTATGGCATTATGTTTTATGCGCTTATAATCAACAACGCATATACGATAAGACAATCTGCTACTAGGAAAGAAGAGGATGAATTGTCTCTGCATTTTGGTTGGCAATAAAAAAATAATTATTGGTAAACATTATTTGTTGGCTACGTATAGGAAGTGATCGCTCAACGCTCACTGATTCTCTGTCTCTGACCAGAATATCAATAGACACAAAAACTTTGGTGGCTATCAAATAATTTGAACATCTTCTCTGCATAATCTTTTCCCAGTCACATCGACATTGCTAATACTGCCATTTAGAATCCACTAGTATGTAATGTACTACTACCAGTGAATAACTAAACACACTAAAGATTAATCTGTGTATGCAACAACAATATATTTATTGCTAGCAACTAAAATAAAAAGTACTAGGCAATATTTTGAATCTGAACCATTACATGTTTAGTATACCTGTAATGTAGTGTGTTAATGTTGGAATGGTTAATTCGATGGAATGAGCGTGCAATTTCTGTGTGTACGCATTGTTTTAAATGGTTAGTCAAAGAAGAGCGAGAGAAAACAACAAAGGGCGAAAAGAATGGGAGTAGGAAAGGAAAAGGAGATTTTAGTACATAGTGAAGAGTCTTGAAGGAATTTCACCGTAGGCAAATCACGTAGAATTTTCGTGGCGAAAAACGCGAATATCTTACATCTCACCTGTTTAATAAATGTAGTGAGTTTATGTTTTGTGTGAAACTCCTTCTGGGTAAGTTGATCTTTGCTTAATGCCCATGTTATTGTTTATATACACATTCAGCATTCAGTGGGTTGTTATTGTGGTATATAGCTCTATACAGTAATAGTAATAACAATGTGTGTGGATGCGGATAGTGATATGTATTGTGAATGTAGAATGTAGACCGGACTGACTTGGTTTGGTGGACTGCACACAACGCATCTCTCACACTCACATACATCAGAAACAGAGAGAGAGCAACAAAGACCTGTATTTCTCATCAGAGGCCTTGGGAAGAATTCAGTGCACATTGCTGTGTGTAGTAATACTTTTAATGCTAGTAATGCCATGTTATGTGTGTGCGTGTATTGTAATATTATTTCAAAGCCTGGCTTTGGTTCAAACTTCAAACTTGGCTTATACTTATACTTACATTGTAGGAGCACTAGCCACACACTATACTCGTTTAGCTGCAAAACATACTTATTGTATATAACATTGGGAACAGGAATGCAGTGCAATCCAATCCAATCCAATTCAAAGAGTAGTTGACTTGACTCCAATCTGAAATCAGACTTTGATCTTGTTGGTGGCGACGAAGAGTCGTCTTTCGTTGATTTCTTGATTTTCTTTTACCTTATAGTGCAGTTCACTCCAATCTATTCTTCCACACAATAAAGAACGAGATTAAATGAGGAGGCAGAGAAAGATTAGCTGAGCAACACTACAATTATATTACGGAGAATGTATAACAAGCTCAATGCTTCTCTCGAGTCGTCGTGTGTTTACACAGAATCAAAGCAGGACTTAATGCACATATCTAACGCACAAACCAAGTCCTGCTCTATAATACACTCTCGAATTCCTTTCCTATCATTTCCCTACCATTCTCCACACTCTACATTGCTTCACAATCATCGTTAGTTTGTATATAGCACTTTTAATCAAGGTTGTGCCATTACTATACAGCTTTGTGTAAGTAATGCAACTAATGTTATCCAACAAACATTCTTATGCCTTTGCATTTTAAAGCAGTACTTACATATTACCAAGGTATGTATACGCACAAAAGATGATGGTATCCTGGTGTTTATGAAAAAATGTAAGTTTTAAATAGTGTAGTGTTGAGCAAATTAGTGGGAGCGATAAATCTTCTGGAACATGCTACTAATGTGGTAGTAGAGCAACTTAGATTTTATGCATTCCACTAAAAAAATACAAAAAATCACAGCAGATCATATTCATAAACTAAGGAAAAGGAGATATGTTACAGTATGTGGAATTTAGTTAAGGTGTAATCTAAATGGGATGTACGTTGTGTTTAATTTGGTTTGGTATTTGATAGTTTTTACGTAGGTACTCGTATGTAGGTATTTGCTCTGAAAGTGAGAGAATTAAAAATTGCGTAAAAGTATTGAATGTACAGGCAGAGCCTTAAGGTGAAGATAAAAAGCTTGAACAGTAAAGTGGGTTTGTTTATCTTTGTTTTTCTTCTTTTTTGCCTGTAGCCAATTAAATTGTATTGTAAGTTGGTTTGATCATCCCTTTGTCGAGTTTTGTATGCTTTCTTATACCTAAGTAACTAACTCTATACTGAATATTGTAAAAGAGATAAACCAACCCAGTAATAAAATCATCTCACTTTTCTAGTAAAATTACTAACCTGCCTCTTAATTTATTTACACTAGTAGTATCGAAGCCAACTTACTCAAGGTACCATAAGCAATATTATATCGCTCAAAACTCCTTTCTTATGTATTTTGCGTAGTACTTGACTAACTATATGGGTTGGGCAATACCAGTCGTTTTCATTTACGTCGATAATCCGTCAATTCGTCTCTTATCCATAATTTAAACTACAGTTCTCCTTTCATATTTAAATAATCTCCATCTGCTTATGTATTTATATATTGATAATGAACCTTAGAACTACTACACACCCATTCCTTTTCAATGAATTAGTATTCTTTTGTGGTTTCCACATAGTATGTGACGTAATATTAGGTAATTGTCGTAAGGGGCTAGTTTGGGATTTTTATGTTGATTCATATGATGTCTTTCAAGTAATATTAGTGTATATACAGTATATGTGGAGAAAGGTAAGGGTTCGTTCGTTCGAAGGAAAAAGTACAATAAAAATTGTACAGGACAACCCATATGTATTTCCTATCGACAGTTTGAATCTTAATAGTATTCATAATATTATTATATAGAGTAACACTGTACCTTAAAGTATATTGTCAAAACCTGAAAAGTTTGAAGAGAATAATAATATTCGTATGTATTGTTCTGCATCTATTTTAAAGGATGAAGTCAATTCAGTGTATATAGTATACAAAGTGAGTATACAGATAGGGATTGAGAATGTCGTTAACCAATGAACCTTTTAAAATGGGTTAAGTTGTTATGATACAGATCTAGAGTTATCATTTCGATAAAGTCCACTCAACTTTAGTATTCTATCCACAGAACCAAACGCAAACGGTTGCTCTCTTTTTTGCTTTCACATTGTGTACATGCAGGTATTAGGTATGAGGTATTGTATGCTGTATCTATAATTTTAGGCTATAAGTACAAGTTAAGGAAACTAAAAAGGTTTTCAAGTTGATTTGCTGTCATCTACTAAAAAGCATGGCTTTATATAGGTATATGCTTTACGTACCACGTAGTACATTAAATAATTTGTGTCCATGTTCATCTGAACACAGTAGCTCATCAAATTCGTTGATTGTGTTTCCCACATGTTTTCTGGTTATTTGTGAGTGTGGAGTGGTGATGTAGAAAATGTAGGTACTCCTGGTCCTGGCCTAAGCAGACTCCTCTCCTACACAAAAATAGAAATGCATTAGGGACCCATACTAATAAAGCATTACTTTACATCTCACACAAGTAATTGTACATAGCAAGATGCAGTATTTACTGTAGTTGTAGTAAAATATGTACATTACAAGAGAGTGAATGTGTGTGAGTGAATCTTAAAAATAAAGATGTGTATGGCATAAAAAGCTTCAGAATCTAGTATCTAAATGATGTTTTGAACCTCATTTTCTTTGTGTGTTCTTTTTGTCCCTGTACATTACATGAGAGTGAAAAAGAGTGAAGGCTTCTTGTCTGTTATGTTTTCAGAGACTTATTAGGCCTTTCTGTCTTGGTGTTGAATAGGTGGGATGGAGTATAGTGGGATGGATTTTTATTTTTTAATATCTGGTTGCACAGAGGCGTCTATACATTTTAAGACTACTTACATAACCTACTACATACGATCATATGTGTTATGTGTATTATGTATATAACACAATTTTTGAATAGTACATAGTAGTACATAGTGTTTAAAGAATAATGTTTGAAGATGAGTTGAAGATTTCATTTACTAAAATATATTTGTTCTTGTAATAGTGGTTGAGGTTGCATGAAAGTCTGTGCGCTGTCAGTGAAAGAGCATCAGAGTTTTCTTTTTACATGCGTGCAGTATGTGTCAAAGTAATAATAATAACGTAGAACCATTACCTATTCTGCAAAAGGAATTTTAGCTCTGTGAGCAATGGAAGTTTTATATGTAGAGGATTCTCTTTTCATTTGATGATAATAGATGAGCGAAGTAAAAAAATCGTTTAGTTGAGAAAGATGATCGTTAGACAGTTTTCCAGAGTAGCTCAGGTAATGCATTGCAATGATGAGATGAAGGTGGTTGTCTTAAAAACCCATAGTGTAGGTCAATGTTTAAAAGTAGAATAAACAAGGGGTAAATACGAGAATGAGGCTAGGACCCCTGTGTTTTACTTTCATATCTCTGCATGGCCATCTCTTTTTTTACTCAAAAGTCAGAACTAAAAGCAACACAATACGCAATCAATATGATTAGAATGATGGCTCAAAAAGTCATACGTCTTTCCATAAAAGACAGCTACGATTGTTCTTTCTTCCATCGTTTACACTGAGAGTGAGGGAAAATGCATGAATACCATACATACTCAACTCAGTCTAGAAAGGTTATGTAACACTCTTATATAATCGTGTCGTTCGTACTTATATTATGCACAAAACAGCTATGCTCAATTCTTGTAAATATGTATGTATGTGTAAGTGTATAGTGTGTATAGTGTATAGGTAGCAGTTGAAGGAAAAGGAAAAAGTAACATTTTGCCTTTATATGCACAAACTACTAACATAATGATGTATACCTAGCTAGATAGAGTACAAATAGTACAATACACTACACAATACACTGGTGGTTGAGTATGTACATAACATTGATATATTTTATATGTTTTTACCTATCTCAAGTCTTTTTCTTTCTTCTCAATGTTCTTTCTAAATACGGCACGGTCTCCCCACTTCTTCTGTGTAGTAGTCTTAAGGAACTAACGAAAGAAAGAGTACAAACGCACCTTTAACTTTAAAAGAGCAGCAAAAGAGCTTCAGAAAGGAAGTAAACAAGAAATCAAGTGAACTAATGCTCGCTAAGTCGCTACAGAACATTTACAACCAGCCTTAGTGCATAATGTCATACCTTATAGGTACACTACACGGCACGGTTACAGAAATCATAGAAATATTATTATGTTTTCGTATTTTTATTCCACACGTACTGTGACTGGAGTGTATAATGCCACTGTTAGCCCAAACTTACCCCCTGGTGTGAAGAACATCTAGCAACGGTCCCTTATCTTCGTTATGACCTGACCCGCCATTGATGGCGTGGTGGCGGCACTCACTCACTCTATTACCTACCTATTATAAAATGTAATAATTTCTTCATGAACAAGCACATTGTTAGCCTATACCTACGCAGACTGCTGAATATTATAATAACATAAATTACACTGGAAGATTTCCCATTGTGTGTAAACAAATATTGCTGCAAGACTCAGCATTTTCATTTTTTAGCCTTGCTCACAGGTGTGCTAATTATTTTATGACACATGTGTGTGCACATTGTGCGATAGGATGGCTAAAAGTAAATAATAGGTAGTCATAAAACCGAAAAAGATGTTAGTGAAGTAGCTGTATGTAACCATAATATAAATATGTTTAGCAAAAGAAGCAAAGCACAACCACCTTCTCAAACCAAGCTGTCATACTCCTTTGCATTTTGGTTCCGATTCATTGCACTGCACTGTGTGCACCGTTATACATACTCTGTACTACAATATATCAGTTTCAAAGTTTTCTGTCGTATGCTCTTGGCTGTGTAAAAGTTATTAATACTTCTTTTCAACTTAACTGTCAGTCTTCGTCTATTAGCCCGTGAAATTTTGTGGCATACATATAACTACTATAACCCATGCTAAATTTAGCAATCCATTTGATGCCATAGATTGATAAGATGGTGCCTGTTCCTGTAGTTCCTTTCCATTTCCAGGAGACGCTGCTTGTCTCTCGCAGACATGCTTTGTTGGAAATTACTAGCATGACAGCTCTTCAGTTGTATAGTAATAAATAAATCTGAAAATTGTTTCTAAGAATATTTTTGAATTGAATCTACGTGTGTTGGTAATCTTGTATAAAATCCGAGTTTGCATTTGCCAGTATAAGATCAGAAATGCTTTGTAATGTAAAGCTGTGATTTTTTTGTCTGGCAACATAAGTATTTCACATTTCACCTACTTCCCTGTATGGTCCGAATGTTGTTTCCAGTTTCACACTAGTTATTGCATGGAAAATGTGACGGAATAGACAGAATCTGAGTTCTTGGAAAGCGTTCTCCATATAGTAAGACCATAATTGGTAGGTGTAGTGATGACGTTAATTAGAGTGCCATAAGGCAGGTGCAGCACAATTTTATGTAATGTAATAGTCATAAGTGCCAAGAGGCAGGACGGTTTGAGGTGCAAAATTGCAATTAAATATTCTTAGAGGGAGGACTCGAAAGAAGATTCAACTCTCGGAAGAAAAGTGATATCGGGTGGTAGGCGCCAAGTCTAATGCAATCATTACTTAGTAAACAGTCAGTGGCTGGAAGAAAGAAAGGAGAGTTCATGCAGGTACCCGTCCAACATGGTGCAAGTCGAGTGCTCCAGTATTAATACAGTATATAAAATACATATAGGTTTATGTATTATGTATTATACTGTGTATAGGCAATAGGTACTTGTGTACAACGTGAAATACTACAGTACAGCTTGTATACCTGTAATGTGAGGGTAGGAAGTACAAAAATGAGTACGCACACAGTGTATATAAAATATAAACATCGTATGTGGTGGTGTTTCAATGTGGTGAGCAAAAGACCTTGAGGGTTGAACAGAATCAGAACCACTTGTTACCATTTACCCAGAAAACAATGTGTGAAAGAAAAGTCCTTTTCTACCTTATTGTTTCCTTCAGTTCAATCGTGTACAACATGTAGTACTACAACTCTGTTATATTACACATCCAAGAGTAAAACTGTGTGTAAACTTGTACGTACAACCGTGTGGGTACATGTACATGGTACTGTAGGAAATAGAAATATTGTGTATAATACAGAAGAGCAGGTCAGATTTTAACTTGTACGCTTTAACTACTTACTAATAGTGGTATTGAGATGACAACAGAGTCACATTGTATACAACAATACCTGTCTCACATGCTGTACAATAGAATTGACTTTAAGACTAAAGGGAACAGTAACTAAACGGCACAAGTTGATAGGGAAAAGTCAGGTTAAGTCATGGATTTTCAAAAGAACATCACTAAAAGGTAAGGTAGGGTGAGTTAAGGGTCAGATTTATCTCAGTGTACAAAAAATATTTTTTTACTTACTGTTGTAGTGTTTTTACTCATACCTTTATGCGTTTTTCCCCGCTCCGGCTGCACCGAAGCGGAGAACATGCTGCTGATGTTGATGAGATGAAGTTTTTATTAGATCTTTATCCATCTATCTATATATGACATTATATTAAGGGATCCATAATCCTTTTACCACAACTTTACGTATAAAATAAACTTATAGATTGTTTTGAATTTACCAAAGCAAACTTACATCTTCTCAGCAAGATGCAGATATCTGTATATAGGGCATTTATACATAGAGCCCTAATATTTTATAGAGTAACCTTGCAAGTACGAACGAAGGAATTGATGTTAATAGGAGACAACAATACAACCCACTGCTGCTACTACCTACTCTATCTAATTGTAAGTTGATGTTTGTAGTTAGACAGGTAAGCAGCTGTGTTCTAACTCAGATGTGTGTAGTAAGAAGCTAAAGCACAATAAAATCAAAAACTGAGTTTAGTACTTGCACAGATTGTGAGCATGAGATGAAAATAAAGGTAGTCAGTAGGTGGGTAGTAGGCACTTTCTAGGCACTACTGCACACTCACCCTCGTTTACTATGTTGGTATACTTAATATTACGTAGTATTAGGAAACGAAGGTAGCAGGCCCTTTCTGAGTGCTCCTTCGTGATTGTTTTCCCTTATGTTGTTACGGTGGCGCAGCCAATCTGTCTGTCAGACGTGACATCAGATGGTCAGTGCAGTGTTGAGGGAAATCTGAGATGATCGTTTGATGGTGAGCCAGGCCAGGATTTGTGTGTGATGTAAATAGGCAAACATTTGAACACACCATATTATCCAAAACGCCAAGTGTACCTGTTAAACTGTAGATTTTGATGTTATTTTTTCGTGTAGAATCAGGGGAAGCCAGTAGCTGTACGGAGTGTGCATAAAAACATTAATTTATACGTAGCTATAGTTTATTGGACTGATGTAGCACTTGATGGAGTACACAAGTGTGTACAACTACAAATAATCAGTGTGTGTGTAAATATAAACAGGCTCATATAAAGTGGATTACACATAAGCATATCATATTTTTGATTATCTTGAGGTAATTTTATCACGGAGTCTGCACGCAGTCATTATTTGGGTTGTCCTGAGGTCATAATATTGAATTGGATTGATAAGCCTTGAATAGAATACATGTAGCCATCCCTGATAGTATACACTGGTATATATACTAAATTGATAGCAACCAAAAGTAACCACAATCATCTGAATTGTATTATGTGTATTGACCAGGGGTTTTGTTGTTCTCTGCACGACCGGGTGCTTGGAAACTGACTGGGCACAATACAAGTACAACCGAAATAAAAAATTCTTCACTTTTGTTTCTTTGGTTATGTCGGATCGGGCTTGCTATTAAGATTTTCGTTGCATGAGGTTCCTGATGCGCTGTTGTGCAGAGGTAGAT
>JAQFYB010006421.1:0-12243 GCA_034694085.1 Pogonognathellus longicornis
TTAATTAGTATCTAGTCAATAGTCTAATTAAATCTTATATGCATAAATCTTTCAAATTGGTATAGGTACATAATTTAGTTATTTGGTAATTAATTTAGTGTTTGGATGCTGTAAATATATGATGTATAAATGTATGATGTAGTATTGCTATTGCAAATACAAAATTGATCAAACCTTTGTAATTTACAAAACATTTATGTGTTGATAACTCTTTTAATATGAATTGACAATAAAATGATGAAATTATAAGCTTTTTTGAATTACTCTTTTTTAAAGCAAACTATTATTCAAACAATCAATTAGTTCTACGTAAACATAAAATTATTATTTGCTCTAATAATTGTTAAAATTAACCTAGATGAAATAATTAATTTACATGGGGTTTAAATGTAAGCTTTTCCATTCTAGGAGGTTTCTTGCAAAGCCATTATCATATGAATAGGAATATTTTTATTTTCGGTTATACAATGAATGTTGGTTTTATTTAATATTCTTGTCGAGCCAGGGGCCCACAGAACATGCCAGGTCACAATTACACAGAAATTTTTTACCCTACGATTAAATCGTATTCATAATTATCAATTAAACTTATCCTTTTCAAGGCGGTTACTGTGTAGTTAAACAATGGTATAATAAATTTAGAATCAATTGTATCTAACATTTTATATAGATCATTTTTAGAGGTAATATTTAGGAACAAATCATTTGGTCTATCGTGTATGGGGCAAATTAAATGGAATATACTATTTGGTTTTCTTTCATTACAATATGTACATAACGTCTTTTATTTGAACAGGAAGGCTTTTTTATCGTTATATAGTATCTCATTATTGACTCTCAACTGCGTAATAATCGACTTTGTAGCTCTGGGAAGTGGCAGGCCTAAAACATGAGATACACAATTATTTTTAACATTTAAATAATTTTTGTAGTAATGATATTGCGTATACATTTCTAATTTGATCAGGTCCTCATCCCGACAGCATTTCGATATAGTGTCACATATTTCCGTGTTATTGGAAGTTATTTCTAAGTTACATATTTCATTATATAGACTATCTAATTTAAGTTCGCTGCATAAAATTTTACATTGCAACACCCAATTATAGCTATTGTCTTTGTCAAATTGCGTACATCTAATTAATTCTATTAATTATTTTCGGTTATAATCTGAGCTAAGTATGAGCGCACTGATTATATTATGGAGTCAATTTGATCATATTGCCGCCTGAATTTTTTGAGCAGTTGTGTGAGAGAGATTGAATTAAATCGTCAATAATAGAGACAAAAGGAGATTCTTATATTCGCAGAAATAATCAAGCATTTTCACTCTATTATTTCGAATTATCCGATTATGAAAATAATAATCGTTTATAATCGCTTTGCGTGAAACCCCCTATTTTTATAATAACATGCATGTTATTATAATACATATTATATGTTTATGTATATTACGATTTTACATATTATTACAATTAACTTTCTTATGTGTATTGGTCTTATACAAATATTCCTTTTTTATCATCAACTAAAGCTGACGATTACATTATAGTTATTATCCAATATCCCTGTAAATAGATTTTTGTCCAACTTTTTACATTTTAAAGAACCATTCATAATACGATTTGGTTGTTTGAGAAAAAGACTTCATTTCTTTCTTCGCATGCGAAAACGCTCGCGCCAATTTCTCTTTGTGACTCTCTTCGTCTCTTTTCATCTCTTCGATTCTTTTCATCTCTTGGATTCTTTTCATCTCTTGGATTCTTTTCATCTCTTCGGCTCTTTTCCTTTTTGCCTCTCTTTTCCTCGCTTTGAGTTCTTTTTCAATCTTGTTTAACTCGTCTGTCAACCAATCAGATTTTAATAGGTCCAAATATAACTCATAGCACTTGAGTTCGTTTTTTAGCAATTCAATGGCATTTTCAATGGCAGCGATGTTTTGTTGCTTTTTATTCCAATCGTATACAAGGACTCCTATATCTACTGCAGTTAGGATAGGCCCCAGAACTACAACAACCTTTGCAGTAGTTGACATCACTCTGGTTGCTTGTTCAATTGCTATAACCCCATTCTTAACCTTAGCGGCAGCTGACGCTGTTTCTAAAGCAAATTCAACTGCATCAAGGGTCAAACCTGCAGGGCGTGCGGTTCTAAAGACTCCTTCTGTAGCTGAGCATTGAACATTTTTGAAGTCACTTACTTGTTCAGACCAAGTCTTCCTTAGTTTTAAAAAAGTAGCAAAATGCTCGCAATTGTTTTTAAAAAGTTTGTACGGTTGCCACTCTATACGTCCATCACAAATCTTTTGAGCCAAGTCAAGTGTTGCTGAGAAAGGAATGTCATTGTCGTAATAATTTCTCCTCTTGATCTTTGTTTGTTTGCCAAGAAATACAGATCGGTCTGTCATGACGATACCAAATTTCTTTTTTGAATCCTTCTCACCCCCAACGTAGGCAAACTCTGCTACAACCTCAATTCCATTCTCATTCTTACCCAGGGATACTGCATGATGATATTTAAAATATTTCCCGCTAATTTTTCTGAACAGATGATCTCCCTCCCTAAAATATAATAATTTTGTCAAAAAGGCTTAATTAATTAATTGCACATTATTATACAGCTTGTCCAGTTGAGAATGTCTCAAGGCATTTACATGGGGTAGACTAGTTTCATAGTCCTCTTTAAGGAAAGTTACAGGATATTGTACAATAAACCATTATACACATCTTGCAGAGCATCTTTCTGCGTGTTTACTGAGTAGTGGCACATGGCACAATGTGATTACAAAACATTATGTGCGCTTAACGAGCTTCTTTGGGAAAAAACTTATATATTCTGTGAATAATTGATTTAGGAGATAAAAGTAATATTTACTTCAAAGTTAGACAAGAAATGAAAACTCATTTAAAAATATTTTGAGTTAAATCTTGTGCAATATTTACTCATGCATTTTACATTTATGAACATTTAGAAGTCGAAAAACACATTTTGGGAAAATGCACCCCCAACCCCACCCAAAGGCACCCCAACCCCACAAAAAGGACCCATCCCCAACCCCACAAAAAAGACCCACCCCCAAACCCACAAAAAGGACCCAACCCCGGGCGCCTTAACATAAATCGAAGCATGTAATTGTGTCATTGCTCATTAAATGCTCAAAAACCATTCTCTACAAGATATGTATAGTGGTTTATTGCAGAATGTCCTTTAACTTTCCTTAAAAAGGACTAACTATATAAGGAACTATAGTCTCCCCCATGTAAATGCCCTATGAGACAGTCTCAATTGGACAAGCTGTATTATTCGAAATACATGGCGACATTGTTAAAATGTGCTATCGTATTTGAATTAGAAATGCACAGAGGTAGCCAAGGAAAAGGCAAGGGGCTTCCGCCTGGCTACAGCCTTTCGTTTCCTGGAATTCCCAAAAGTTGTTAATTTTATCATAAAAGTAATGTATCTACACAATTGTATGCATTTTAGGTTATTTTAGTTCCAAACTAGCTACATGTTTTTACGTTTGCACTTTCCGAAATCAAATCCTCGCTACGCTTATGCAAAATTGATATAAACGTTTTTCTAGGATACCCTAGCATACCCAACTTTTTTAACCCACTTATATTCAATTTCCATATAAGTGGAGTAAGACTTCATGTTTGAGTTGGTCGGATATGGACGTATTTTTACGTTTGTTCTGACCTTTCAACTAACATGAATTCCAAAACATGACCACAAAGTCTTAAAACAAAATAATCGCTGATATGCAGATATCAGCGAAAAAGTTTCTGTCGTCCTTTGTGTTTTGAGATCATCGTGATCTGTCATGTCATCTGACTCCAAAATTTGATTCGGTGTATTTTTTTCTGCTCAGAAAGTTAATAACCTTCATTGTTTCTTTCAAGAATGAAGATATGAATATCACTGATATGTGTGTACTTATCAGTGATGGGAAAAGCTACTCACACTTTTATATTTGCAATAATTAAATTTTGCCCCCATTATTATTGGCGATCCCACCATAATATTTGAATACTCACTCCCATTGAAGAATTTACAAAATACTTTTACCTTATATCGTCAATTGGTATTTCTTCATCTTCGTAGAGATGTTTGGCTTTCCACTCACTTAGATACTCGTCGTTTGGATGCATATCATCCGTGTTTCTGAAAAATCAATTGAAATAACAATAAGTAACACTGAACCTCACGATTGAAGTTACACATACATACAATTTTCTTTGATTAAGTACATTATATAGAATTTAATTGCGATTATTTCTACCCACATTTCTGGCTCAACTTCTATAATTTCCATTTTGGCGTGCAATAAGTTTTTGATGATGTCATTTTCATTCAGTTTTTCCTTCCAATCCACTCTCTGCAGCAGAAGTGTGAGAATTAAGTTTATCTTTAACATATTTAATGTTTATCTTTTGAATGAAAATATCTGCAATAGCAGTTCCAATTCCGGTTAGGGCTCCAGCCGATGACAATGCAATACCAACAGGAGCAATAATGGCTATTGATGTTCCGAATGTAACTGGAGATAATGCTAATCCGGTTACGGTTAATATAGTACCAATCGCTCCACTGGTTGTCGCTGTAGTTTTGGCTATCAAACAATCAGTCCTTTGTTTTCCCGCGGTTTTTAACATAATCTCCAACTTTTTGATAACCTTTTTGATTGTGGACACACTTTGATTCTCCAGCCAAATGATTAGCCTATTTTTGGACTCCTGATTTTTCGAACACATCTTTACAGTGTTCTCTACAAAATTAAAATAAATGTTGTATCAATATCGCCCCATTTTTTAATTCTTGCAAATAACAAAAATTAAGTTAAAAATGAGCAGAAAAATTATATTTTGGCAAATCATTCATTTTCACTAATTAACATCAAGGTTGTAGCATTTATTAACAAATTTTTTAAAATATTGAGAAGGTAGGAAGAATTATGAGAACAAAAACTAAATTTACTTTTATTTATTATTAATTTATTTATTATTAACCTTATACAGTTGTGTAGCTCCAGTCAGTAATTTCTAATAGGGGAAGAACACAAAATTATGGTCACTGTTGTATCTGAATATTATTTTTAGTTTTAAAAGTTGAATTTCAAGATAATATATTAGAAAACAAACAGCGAAAGACTAGGCATTGAGTTAGTTGTTGTTTTAAATGTTTTCGAAAAATAGATTGACATAACATTAGCAGATGCTGCCTTAAAAAACAGCTACTATTTAATGTCTTCTTATCTTCACCATTATGCGGATGTGGCTCAGCATTTATCACAATTGCTTGTCTTATTCGCTGAAAAAACTCTTCTCCTTTGCACAGTTAGCAAAGCAGAGGCGTAGCCAGTTTTCGGGTTGGGAAAAATCCCAATATCAGATAAAAAGAAAAATTGAGTTAATTTGGGACGAAATCAAACTAGAATACATAAAATTTGAGTGTAGCAATTTTTTTTACGATTTTGCGTTGTTTTACCGTAAAATTGCATTCTTTATGTCTATTCTAGGGAGGGGGCGGTTGCTCCCTTGCCCAACCCTGTGCTACGACAGTGGTACAGTGGTTATTCCAATCCAAGAGTAAATATTATCACCATGTTTATAAAAAGATCATGTTGCAAATGTAAGCTTTAATGCATAATCTAATAGAGTAAGACACACTACTCATGTTATTCGGTATATAATGTCAACGTATAATTTACACTTTTACACCATTTTTACTAAATATCGATGCTGTGAGAATATTTTAGTTGAGGCAAGATGATATATAATAAATTTCAATGAGTCATGAATGTTTCCTACACTTATGTATGTAGATAATGGGAATGATTCTTTCTTCCCTTCATTGTCTATAAATAGAGACATTACTTTAAGGCTTTAATATCAATCCTACTAATCCTAGTGGTTATTAAGATTCGCCCTTATTAGACTAAAGCTTGCTAAAGTTTATTCCTATTCTATTATAATGTCTAAATTTATATAGCTGCAACAATTTGTAGGTTTAAAACGAGGTCAATGGTTTCACCCAGTTAAATGAAATACTTGCAATAGTAATATTGACACTATATACTTGCGTTCATCGAACGGGAGCGCAAAAGAGCCAATGGAAATAATGGTCATTGATTACCATTACAATATTTATTCATTTCAGTCGTTTGAATGTGCTTCCTTTTTATTGTTATTGTAGTTCATTAATATTGAAAAACAATATAGAAATGCTACTATAACACTACAATATTGTTTAAATATATCATAAGTTTGAAGACGCTTTATCGTTAGACCTCTATGCATTACTTCACTTTACCCCATTTGCCCAAGACTACTCTATTTCTCTATTTGTTGAAAATTCCAGATTTGATGTTTATAAGCTTTCAAAAAGCATACACTTATTGTTAGTATGGTAATGTAAATAAATCATCATCGGGATGAAAGTTGCAATTACTTCTCAAACTCACACGGCTAAACATTTATTATTATTTTTAGTAGTTATTGTGATTATCTATTTTATGGTAAGAGGTACTCCTCTATGGAATTTGTGCCACGACGCTGATTTTCTTCAAATATCGGACAAAATCAATTATTTCACATCTTTAGGAGATTTCCATGATTTTGGGAAACTTTCAATGATATTAGGGCGTTTTTCATGATTTTAGGATAGCACGTTTTACCCAACTGCATACATTAGAAATAAGTGTCTCGAGTCTGGACTACTCTTTATTTTTGTTAGTGGGGTGAAATGACCACTCACTTTCCAAATATCTTCAGCCTCTGAGCCTCTGACAACCTTTGTGTAATTGTGTAATGTAGGTACATCAAAATTTCAAGTGTGAATCCATTTGGTTGCTTTTTATGAAATTCATTGTGACAAGCCTAAATAAATATTGTGTACATACTCCGATCAAATGTGTCTCTGATGACATACGGTTCTCATAGGCGCATTGTTCACAATTGAAGGAACACTCACATTATAAATATATCTACAGCATATTTAATATTTTATTCATTTTCATTTTTCTGCATAGTTGATATAATGAACAGATAGTAAATTCTAGGAAAATAATATTCTTCTTCGCACTACACACGTAACACTAAATCAAAATTAACTAATATACACACACAATAATTTTTCCAATTTGTTAATTATTTTACGTATCTGGGTAAAATTGCAATTAGGCTACAATACCTTTCTGGTATAGAGCGAGAAAATGACTTTCAATTATGTGACAAACTATATTTCATACAGTACCATTAGCTGAAAGTTACTCATGAAACATTATTTGTATAGGGTGTCACTTAACGTGTATGTAAATACCAACAAGAGCTTAAACTATGCTCATTCATATCTAACATAGCGAGTGCACAGATACACATGCTCCTTTGTTGCAAGTGCACCACCTATGTTTATATCTGCTCATATCATAGTTTGAATCATGAATTATAAACTGCGAATCATAAACCATCCAGTTTATAATTTTAGCCTCACTAATTACTGACAACTGCATTTTCTTCATTAGGAAGTATACATATAATATATTAACATTCAGAAAATTCATTAATGGCGTTAAAAAACAGTATTTTAATATTCGTTTAGAAATTTCTGCATTCGACGTTGTCTCTTCTTTACCAGCCACATATTTATTCATACAACTGTATGGATATTTATTCTTGGCAAATGGCAAGCCCTTTGATGGGTCTGTTAGCTGTACCTTTTTCGTTTACTGCTAGTTCAATTTGTTGAGTATTGAATTTAATAACACAGTGCAATGCTAAGCCGAGGAAGAGAACAAGTATGAACATAAAAAATGTGGTTAGCAGTTTACGACACATTTAAACTGGTATCATTGTCCTACTGGATTTTAATGACTTAAATTACTCAAACCCAACCCTTTTCAATAATGGATGCAATACAATTAAAATATTTAGGAACACTGACAAAGAAGAAAGAAAATCATTTGTTACAGTGCAATACAAATAGCAGTGTTTACTTCATGATGGAAGTAACATACCTATAATATGATATGTGTTAACAGTTGAATAACACATTATTGAAATATATATTACATAATGTAGAATGTAGATGTAAATAGGTATTCGCTAAGTAAATATGATGAGTTATTGTCACGCGTCACTTATTGTTTGCAACAATTACTGCCTCTTTACATTGAGCTTTACAAAGTATTTAATTTAAACAACTTCAAATTGTAATTTATAACAATCGGTATAGAAATTTGCGGGCCAAAGTTATTAAGATACAGAAATATTTTTCTCAGTTACAAGTATTTTTAATTCTGCTTACTCGTCTTTGTAGCATCCCAATTACTTGTTGAACATACATATATACTTGAGGATTTTTGCATAGCTAATTTACTTTTTACCAAGTGCAGCAGCTCCAATCACACCACGGGCATCTATGATGTAATCAAAATTAATATCTTATAATTACCGCACGTTTATGTATGTATGTATAAAATATAAAAATTGTAAGTTCTTTATTATATATTAAACTATATTCTGGCAAAGTCATTAATCTTTTTTAAATTGGTTCTCTAAATTTATACCTCAGTTATGCATACCACCAGAATTGACACCATTGTTTTCTTGGTTTCCTCCAATCACACCACGGGCATCTTTGAATAAATGTTATATTATTTTTTAATCAATTAACGAAAACCAGTTTATGAACAATCTGTCAATGATTATTACCGCGGTTGTGCATACCACCGGAGTTTACACCATTGTTTTCTTGGTTTCCTCCAATAACACCACGTGCATCTATGATTTAATCACAGTTACCGTAATTAATAAATCATCATAGTAACTACGTTTCATAACATGTATGTATGTGGATAAAACATAAAACTGTTTGTATTTTGATTAACAATTGAATTAATTTTAGAAAAATGAGATTTAATAAATTTTTACCTCTGTTGTGGATTTCACCTTCGGCGTAGTGAACACCATCGTTCCATTGATATCCTCCAATAGCCAAACGAGCATCTGCAACGAACAATTTTACCATTCAGTGATTAGATTAGTTTTATTTCAACACCATGTAGATTTAACAATTACAATAGGCAACAATTAAGGATATAATTTCCGTGGTTTCATACCTCTGTTATGCATACCACCGGAATTAACGCCATTGTTTTCTTGATTACCCCCAATAACTCCTCTCTCTACAAAACAGAAATGTGCAAACAATTATAATCCCCGAATATTAAGATTTACATATCATGAGTTGTATTTATGAGAATCAGTAAGGAAGTTTACAACATAATGAACCTTAATAATCAAAGTCCTAAATTAATTAATTTAAAATTTTGAAGATTTTTAAATTCAAGTTGTGTTACCTTCTACACAGCTAGCTGACACAGCCAAAGCCAACACAATTACAAGAAAGTTCATTTTGAAAAACTAAACACCCCAATAGAATGGAAATGCGTAGCCAATAGTTAGGAATTTGTTGGATCGGCTGAATAATAATTTTCACTTTACTGGGCAGCCTGTATATATACCTGGAAACACTGGAAAGATGATGGAGTAGAGACTCGCTAATTCATTGAACTAATGAGTTCAATTCCAAGGGCAAGGTCATTTATCTTGATGAGTAATTACGGAGATAAATGGCTTTACTCATTGTCTTTTGTAACTACAACTGATGAAAAGACAGATATTTATATATTTTCATTATAATTTTCAAAAATCAATTAGCGTTTCTAAGTTGGTTAGCTGTCATATCTTGTCAACCTTACATGATGCCAAAGAATACTAGGTAGTTAGCTGAGAAGGATTACATCCACCCATGACAATGGATTAATAATTGGAATACTCCGGCGGACTTCTTTCTGCTGTATATTCTGCTACTAAATGTTTGCATCAAAATTTAATCTAGAGTAGTCATACACAATTAGAATTTTTATTTGTATAAACTTTCAAAAATGCCTTGATGTTGCAATTTTTACTTGTTAATCATTGAGCATGGCAATTTTAGCAAACTTTTGTTCAACTACTATATTAAATTCCCGAATTGTCTCTACTGTACCAAATAAAAACGATCACCAAAGAATATTAACGAACATATTACAACTAGTTGACATACATGCTCAAATTCGGATACCAACTGGTGCCCCATGATATGTTACCAGATTGACATGATTTATTTTTATTTATATCAGCACATAAAAATTTACCTAAATCGTTTTTGTAGATGGTGATGATATCACAATACAATAGACACCTGAATCGCTCCAACTTGGACTCGATGCCCATAACCAAATTGCAATTTACGCTAGATAAAATCAGGTTTATCCTAAAATTCCAAAAAAATAGATTATTTTTGTCGTAAAAATCTCAACGTTTTTCGCGCTACCCGCGATTATGATGCAATTTCCATTGATTTTGAACTTTTGCGTAAATTTCGCCCCAATATGCTACATTATTCTACGCGCTAACTTAATGCATTTTATACTAAATTTTGTGCTAAATTTTGTCTGTATAACCGAGTTTTGCTCAAGCCCCCCCCCCCCCAAGGTGTGACCTGTATACGCCCCTGACTGAAATTCAGCCACGTATGCAGAGTGTGCACTGGGTGCACGTGTAAGCCCCCAGAAACATTTAAATTGAACATGGCCAAGCTCCCACACGTGCCTGCCGAAATTAAACTACTTCTTTTCCCAAAATAAACTAGGTATTTTAAATACACAATTAATTGTCAAACATTTTATTCAGGTACTACAATTTACGGTAGGAACACTATTTAGCACATTATGGTAAGTATTTTGTATTTTACATTCCTTGATAGCATTTTGTTATTTTGCTGCATTACATTTCTGGTATAGAGCATGAAAATGCTATTCAATGATGGAAATCACTTCATTGGAGCCCACAATAGTAAAAGTAAAACAGTCTTGCTTTCTATCTGTCAGTTCCATAAGCTAAAAAATACTCAACATCATTTATGTAACGTGTTTTCGAAAACCAACAATAGCTTAAATTATATTATTAGTATTTAAAATCATGAATCATTCATTTTATAGTTTTAACCTCAGAAAATATTGATAACTTCATATCTATAACCATGACTTATATTTCAGAAAATTAATTCTTGGCGTTTTAAAAAATAATACTTTTCTTATTTGTTTTCGGAGATTTCTGCATACGACGGTGGCTCTTCTTCGCCCGCTACATCTTCATATCGTGGCAACCCCTTCAATGGGTCTATTAGCTCTACATTTTCGGTTGGGGCAAAAGGAAAATGTATTTCTCCTGAATCAGTAAAAATATTTGGAATTATATTTCCTCCCGGTTCGCTTGGAACATATCGGACACCTGAGTTCCCTCGTTCCATTTCTGCAGTCTCTCTACTTGCATGGTACGCCGCAACAATTTGTGCCAGTTCTATTTGTTGAGTATTGAATTTAATAACGCAACACAATGCCAAGCCGCGGAAGAGAACAAGTAGGAACATAAAAAATGTGGTTAGTTCACGACACATGGAAAATTTAAATTGGTATGGCCAACATCCACCAAAATAAATTAATAACCCACTTAGCCCTGGAAAGAAAATTAGCAACGGCAACTGAAATAAAATCAAAGCGAATATATTAAAAACTGAATTTTCCCATTGGACAGTTTTCAGAGGGTAGAAATGAAATAAAAAATTAGCCACCCATATCCCAAATAAAAGTGTGAGTCTACAACCAAATGTTATCTTCGTTAAACACATGGATGGTCTGCTAAGTTCGATCGCTGATACTGGATTCATGTCCTATTTATTAAAGGTTGTAATTAGCTATCAAAAATTAATTGAATTATTATATGTTTTTTAAATGTGGCAAAATACTTACCCATTCCGTTGATTTTAGTAATTTTATATCTGTAAGCATACTTAAGTAGCTTAGGAATCCAAAGGGCAACGCGACTATACACAACATAGCTGGAAACAAAAAGAGTAATCATTAGTGATAAAATGACTTTACATTTAAACAAACTCACAAAATCCCAATCCCCCAAAGAAATACCAACGAGGGTACAGTAGATGCAAAAATAAGTAAGGATGAAGGGGTGGCCGGGTCAATCGATCAAAGTAAAAACGGTCTTTCAATTGTGAAAAAGTACAATGGACATAAGAGTCAACTCTAAATTGGTCGAAGGACTTCAAGGACGAACCCAAAGACGTTATAATGAGATGCAGATGGCTTTAGTAGGAAGAGCTATGGTAACATTTTTTTAATCG
>JAQFYB010006422.1:0-12242 GCA_034694085.1 Pogonognathellus longicornis
CTGATGTCATATACCAAACTGAATCTAAACGTCTGCAACCGACATTATATTAATATTTAGTTGATGTTACATTAAGATGTTGACGAATTCCGACGACTTTGATATCATTTTAACATTAATATGATGTGTTTCATCAAAAAATTGTTCATTGGGTATTATATTAATTTTAATTTAGGTTGTCTATTTAGTTTGGCTGTCTACTATTTATTGCTTCAGATGGCTTTTCTAATTGAATCCTTGTACAGCAAGCAGTACTACTTAATACTGTAGCATTACTTGCAATTATTTCAATTTTTGTCGTAAGAACGAAGTAAGATTTTTGTAAAAGGCCTTAGTCTACAGCCTCTGGATTCAAAGGTATACCTATAAGTTAGATATTTGTTTAATCGCCTAGTAGAATTAGTAATATAACTAATAAAATAGAGCTCTAAACATTAAAAGTACTGCACTGGGAGTCCTTTAAAAAGAAGGCTATAAAACATTAATGCTCTTGTTTAGTATGTAGCTGGAGTGGAAAGGGCTTAAGACGCCATCATCAAAATAAGTGAAATAAATATTTGTACTTCGCCCCAATCGTATGGTGCATAATTTCATAATATAGTTGTCACAGATAACATCAGTCTCGAAACCGCTGAGGCGTCGCAAAAATAAAATAGCCCCATGTATTGTATTACAAACAATAGGCCGATTGTTCTATTAGTGAGGCCTAGGTTTTTCGAGTTTGAGGTTAATGTGAAATATTTATAACAAAGTACTCTCTGAATTACAGTACTATTTCTTAATTGAATGTAATTTATACACCTTGGCAAAACATGGGCGTGGGTATGAATAAGTTGAGAAATCGCGCATGTGTTTTGATATAAACATCATGCATCAATAATTTGTGCGATCACGCTGAACAAAGGCATAAATTAATTCAATGAAAACTAATTTATAAAATTTTGATCACCAATTAATTGTTATGTTATTATAACCCTGAAATGTGCGCCTGGATTTAGCTTTTTTATTGGTGCTATTATCAGATTGCTTCATATTACATACTTTTGCATTTAGATCGTGTGATTGAACCTGTAACGACTGCTGCTGTAGAGTTGGTTCCTGGACCAGTACAAGAATCTGTTGGAAAACAAGTCGTGCACGCGTCATGCGATGCTTGGCTTCAGTACATTCTTCAGAAACGCATACGTTTCAGGTATGTTTTTTATTTGGGCTACGCTGAAAAAATATTTATTATTATAATTAGTTACAGTTACAGACTTTACAGATATTTTTAGTTTGATATGAAAAAGTGCACAATTTTGAACGTGTGTGTGTTCACAATGGAAATCTCATTCATCAATGAGCATGGAATTCCTTAATAGCATCAACTTGGTTACATAATATATTAATATTAGTTTTTCATTTTGAATGTGGAATAGTTTTTGACAGCTTTTAACCGTTTTCAAGTTTTTTCTTCGTAATTAGTAGAATAGCGTTGTGACTTACTTTCAGAATTCTCATATTATGTACCTGTAGGATGAGCTGGAAATCATATACTCATATTTGTGACAACTTAAGTAGTGTAATATTAGCGCTCTTTCACCTGCATAACTTCCCTGTAAAAGAAGTTCTCACGAATACTTAACAGAACAATAGCACATCACTTGTAAAACCCACAGACTGACAGTTAGACTCATTGTCAGTCATTTAGACAGACTCAACTCAGGAGACGTATGAAGAAAAAAGAGAAAGTTGGCTGGTTTTTACTTTTCCCACAAAAGCTTTTGCAGCATTACAACAAGAATGGCATTGTGCAAGTAGGAGTCTTTAAGAATGAAAAATTATGTTTTTCACATTCATCTTCCTCTGTTGAAAAAGCTCATTGAGCTCTCTTACTGTACAGGTGGTGTTTACTTTACCACATATTTTGTATTTGCTTCCAAAGTACTAAGAACAAATTGCATACTTATATAGATACATATGTACTCTGAAAGATGATGCTCCATGTACACATGTTTATTTTGAATGAGTTCTCACTAGCCACATGTAACACTTCACGGATTTTCCATGAAATGCTTTGGATATTTTCTTTTCTGCAAACAGATGTAAAATAATTGCATTCTCGTGGCTATAATACTTTGAGAAGTTTTCTAAAATTACACAATGCTTATTTAAAAAAGAGTTCTTTGTTTAGTCTTTTAACGATTTACTTTTGTTTTCATGAAACGCGAATTATGCTTTTTATATTCTTTACTTCCTACATACCCTAAATACTATTTACTTCCATTTGGCATTTCAAATTATAGGTAATACAGAAATTTGCTTTTTATCATACTAGTTGTGTTATGGCCACTGATTTGGAGTGTGTATAATCTGAGTTGGTAAAACTAATATAGAATGAAACTGTGAAAGTATAGCAATAAGTAGGAAGGTTGCAGAGAGAAACTGGTGGGTGTGTTGACCTGTGAGGGAAAGTGTAACGTTTTGTGCGTGTGTTTTGTTGTAAAAGTGAATGGGGCGCTGTGCAACTACTTCGTGACTTTATTTCATTGCGTGACTGGATACGACATGAAACTCTTTTGGAGAAAGAGGCTCGAAAGTCCATTCTGCAATTAGAAGTTCTGAAGAGATGTGAAGGTGTAGCATACCTTTTGTTACGCAGTCCTGGTGACATTCTTGGCGTTGGAAAACCAACTCGGAGAAGTCGTAGAGTTGCACCATCCTCAGGTATAAACTATCTTCAATTACTACCCCATACTTTACTATTGTAATCCAGCACAGCACAGTCTGTCTGCATGCAACTTACTTTTTATAGCCCACCTTCACAGTTATCTCGCGTTGTAGTTACTTTTCCAAAAGTTATGGCTTGTATATAAACTATAATATAGTATAACCTCACAATTTAGATAACAGTACTTGCAAATTACCAACATCTAGAAAGAACCATCTCAAATCTACACTAAACGGCAGTATGACTGCCTAGTTTAGTATATATTACATTTTAGTATATAACTTGCATATTGTGTAATAATATTGCATGCAGCATATACACATGCCTCGTACGGAGGTTGGATGAGCATGTATCCATGATTTACATACATTTATAAATTTAAAATTAATTTATTTAGCATTTTCGGTTTGCACAAATAATTCTTAACAATGATTAAAATTGCACTTCCGATTACAACCCCATTGTAATATTTATATTATGCTGTAATAGAAACTACAAAAAAAAAGATACTTTGTTTAAACAAACAATTTTAGAATCTAAAAGGCGCATTTGGAACAGTTTTATGTTAGTCATTGAATGAATGAGACATACTTCCTTGGCAACATTGGAAGATTCAATTTCTAGAAGTGTCATTCTCCGCTTTAGTTTTTCGTCATAATTCAATAATAAAGTAATTATAAGTACATTCTTGATGTCTTAGATTCTGTGGAAATGTCGCCTTCTGTTTCTGAGAATTCTGCGGGCGAGGACGATATTCCACCAGAAATGTATGTGCCGAACCAACAAATGTGGCTAGAATTACGACTTAGACGTGGTGTGCTTTCCCCCTGCTGCAGCTAGAAAATCCTAACGTGTGAGAGACACTACACTAGCAAGGCTTGGTTAGCACTTAGCCTGAATAATTTATTTACAGGTGAGAGCAAACTAATACAATTCAGGGGTAGTACAATCTCAATCATGTATAAGTGTGTTCCAAAACCAGTAAACAGTAAACATTGCTAATAAAATATTGTTAAAAAAGGAGCCGAGTGAAAAACATGCTGCTAGAATTTTCACATACAGACACAGAACAGATAGGTAGAAAGAATGGCAAGCATAGCAAAGTTGCATGCAAAGAAGTTTCACTCAGTTATCATAAGATTGTGTTCTATTTTAACTCACTTTATAGGTTTAATGGCGACAGTGCGTGCACAACTGAAAAAATTTGTTTTTATCTTCATGTTGTTCAAAAATAATTAGTAATTAAAATAGAAAAACGATACAAATAGTTGAATGACCGTTTGTGGAACAAGGAGGCCTTTTTACAACCAATGCTTAAATATTAATATTGGAGGTACCTTTTAGAATAGTACATTTAGCTATCTGCTTTTAAATTAATTGTTCAACGGTACAATTGCATTGAAATAAAATGCTACATAGTATTGACGCATTTACATCACCATCATTAATGAAAAGGCGATAATTTCATTAAAGAAAAGTATTGTGAAAATGAAAGTATTCAATGTATTCAACTTTACTTGAAAGTTTTATGAAGTCAAATGTAACTTGTAAATAATAATACTCTTGTCAGAGATCTACTTAGACTAAGGATAAATTAATTAGATATTTACTATAAATCCTATTTATTTACTGGGTTATTTTTTAAACGAATTTCGTTTCATTTTGTTTATTTGTTAAAACTTTTTTTATAGTCTCGAATATCCTTATAAATGTAATGGTAATTTATTTAATAACTCTTGAGCCGATTTTGTCAATAGACGAGTAAGTATCAGTATGAGTGTTATCTGTGATTTTTAGCTCGGGAGGAAAATATTTATGGTGGATTAGATTGGTACGTCCATTTTTAACATAAATTCGTGTCGGTTATAAATTAAACTAATAAGTATACTCATATGTAAATTGAACTGAGTACAATAATTAAATAATATTGTTGTGCGTTGTATTTAATAATAACGCAGGTCAAATATTTAGTTATGTCATGCCCGTAGCAAAATGACTTGTAGTTACTAATAATAATAAAAGGAAGAATTAATACTAATTATTATTGCATGTGTTTATGCAGCATTAATAAGTGATAATGAGAATAAAAGCACATAGTGTGCAGAACGAAACGAAGGAAATGGGAAATGAGATTTGAAGTGTTAAATATGTTATACTAATCCATACGAATAATTACACTTTTATTAATAAAAATAATCCAAATATAAGACGAAAATTAGTCAAATATCAAGTTAATACGGTGTGTTAGTAATGTTTGCTCATTTCATCATACTATAACTCTTTAGCAACGTGTGCAACTGTTGAACATAGCATTACATGTTAAAACATAATAATGTTAACGCTTTTTAGTATTCATTGTAAGTAGTATATTATTATTATAATATACAAAGGTGCTGAGATACTGGTTTATTAATAATAATATTACCTAGACGAAATAGCTTTTTGCGTAGGTAAATGGTTTTTATAATTAGAAAGTGTTTCGGCAGGCCTGACCGACAAAATTAAACAGGAGGTTCAATAATTCAGTCGTTTATGCAAACTGTACCAAAGTAATATTATGTGTGCATCCGATTTCATGTAATGACGTATTATATTGACGTACTGTAGATTATTTAAAAATATTTATTTAACAATTTAAGAAAATAGAATAAAGCTATTACTTCATTCATTGGTAGGTACTCAATTTTAGAACCACCAAGATAAAAGTTTCAAAGGTCATCAGGCACGTATCCATTAAAAGTGCTCTGAGGGTGCTTCAGCACCCCCATACAAGCCAACACCATATTATATTATTGCTATTTTTATTCAAATCTAATAAAACCGCAAAATAGAGGTTATTTTGCTGGAAAAGTGCAAAAAGTAGCAAAAAAGTTTCGCGCTACATGCGAATTTTATGCATTTTACGTTGATTTTAGATAGAATTGACCCCATTTTTGCGTTACGCGCGATAATGACCCTATGTCTCCCTTATGTTGCAATTGCACCGTCCTCTCAATTAATGTTTGTATATGGTCTTGGGCAAAACAATAAGTTTGGATGATAAAAATAGAATCTTATGCTTTTGCATTCTATTTCAACATCATCTTACACCAAGCACCCCCACATCGCAATCCTATATACGTGCCTGAAGGTCATTTACCATTAATTAAGTGATACACTAACAGTTAATCAGCACATGATGATAAACCCCAACTATTTAGAAAGTATAAAAAGTAAAAAAAAATCTTGTATTTGTGCAATAGTAAAAAATGATACTTTTATCGGTAGTCTGTTTCTAGTTAGAAACCGTCAAACTCGCCCCACCGACCACACCCTCCCACGTTATGTCTAAAAACATTTGAAAATGGTTTTATTAGTTTAGAGAGGTTTGAGGAATGTGTGCGGTTTCTAATGCGTGCAATTATTTCTTTGTAGGGAATACGACATTTCCTTCTAAAAAATCCACATTATTTATTGACAATGTAATGCAATACCTACAATGTTATGAAATGTTTTCAAATAAACTCGTTAGATGTGTGTATAGTTATGTATGGTATACGTTATAAAATTATGTATGTACTTCTGTATACCTATTTAAGTAGTAAAGCAAATTCAATACAATTGATGTACAAAATAAAAAGAGAAAACGAAACTCACAGATATTTATTGTAATCTTAATGTCAGTATTACAATTACCTTATACTCGTGAATAATTTAATCTTGATCAATGTAAAATGTAATGCAATAAAACGTAATAACTTGAAGAAACAATAAATGGTTTGATTGATCTTAGAAGCATTGATAATAAAATTGAGGGATACAAAATTGTTATTCCTCTTTTGAAAAACATGTAAACAGCTACATCATTCTCATTTCTGTTTTATTTTATTTCTCTTCACCTCATACTCTTTTGTCTGCGAAATAGCGATTGAGCAGGAGGTACAAAATGTTAACACTTTTCATTCACATGGATCTGCAAAAGCTTTTTTGTATAATGTTTTGTTGATAATTCAAAGCAATTGTAATGTTACATCTAGTTCTATGATCCAATTAGTTTCCAAATCCTCATTATACCTCACTCACGTCGGATTTGCTTTCATGCTAAAATAGCTACCTAACTATATAGATTATGTTTTCCAGAAAATCATCTACCTTGTGAATAATGATCGCACGTTTCGTTGTGAGTCATGCCATAATATTATTGTATTTACTTGCTGAAATGAAGTAGAAGTGACATGATGATTCCAATTCCAATATTGATAACGATGTGACATTGACAAGAAGTAACTTAATAACATTTAGAGAGAAGTGTATATAGTTTTTTGTATTTTTGTTTCAGATGACGCATTACATGCTAATGCTAACTCAATTCTCAATCTAATCTTTCAAATATAACGCATTATTTCTCAGAAATTTATTTTGTTTGGAAACCAAAAAGCAAAATATTTTCAATCCGTCATAATGTCACAGATACGGTGGAAAGGTGTTGGTGCCTATGCAATTTTGATTTCATAACTCTTATTGAAGTTTATTGAAACGAAACGACAATTTAAATTGCTTTTGAAGATTTTCTTTTGAATTAAGCTTTCACCTCGTTCTATGGTACTCTATAGAGCTAAACCAATGGCCAATAGGTGTAAAAAGGTGTACACATGATTGTGGAGTTCATATTGTAGAGGTGACATAACCTACATAATCATTGTTTACCAACTCAACCAAAAGAATGCAAATACCTCGTCTACTTGTGTGGAGTAATATGAATAGCAAATTTAAATATTGCCTGTGCATATTTTATATTAAATACTTGATTTAAAAAGCCATATTTATATGGCCTTCAATTCTGATTACTTTTTATGTTTATTTGCACACTCGCTTTAGTTCATTAAATCGCATAGGTATAAATAATGTCTTTGATCTTTGATCCAAAATGCATCAATACAAGTTACAAGGGCTTTCTGCTGAATTGAATATTATGGTCAATAGCTACGTATAGTAAATTTTTCGAAAATAAATTGAGAATGAGAAAAGATAGCTGATTCTTCAACCACATTACCTACTGGACGGGTTAGAATGGTAATTCATACTACTACAAATATTATTTTATGGTTTTCAAGGGCTGTAATCCCTCCCCCTTCGAGTCATCTCAATTAACGATAGATAAAATCATTGATTCGGAATTGCAAAGCACAAATAAAGCAAACGAGGAGACCCAATCCAATATATTAGTACTAATAGTATATAGTACCTAATATTTTACCACGACCCCTCTGCGAAAAATCAAGTCTGGCATAGTCATGTCATGTCATATGATCAAGCAATAAAAAAATAATGCTGACGCCTGCATAAAACATAATACGCATTTACTACATTACATCTTCTATGCATGCATACACGTAAATCACACTTAGGTACTATTTATCATCAAGTGTTTATGAATGCAATTTTTAATATTTGCATTTATTTTTCTGCCTGGACTATTCTATGAATTTTTTCAAGTCATTTTTCTATCGCCATACTTAACTGACATATGCTTTGTTTTCTTGTTTACACAAAACAATTAATTTTATCAATATATGTGATTGTGTGTTAGTCATTCGGCAGAAACTTATTGGATACCTAATACTATACTCTTGACACCAAAACACTTTTATTATAATTTGAATGGCTTTTGAGCATGTAGACACTTAGTATGTCATGTACCTACTTCAGATGCTAGACGGTCTGTTGAGAGTTTAAAGAGTATTCTTTTATCTTAGTTATAATAACATGGAAAAGCTGTTAGAAACAATTATTTTTGTATGGGATACAATTGGATCTTGTAGTGTTATGAGGGTATTGGAGGATGGAGAATGGTGATTACAAGCCAGGAGCAACAAATGTTAGTTACCGTTACGGGATAATGATGTACTCCGTAAGGGCAGATGTAGGAAATGCGGTAAGGTGTTTGTATTCACTCTCATCTTTGTCTGCACTAGTCTCTAGCAACAACATCATTTATTTCTGCTCTTATATAATACACCTATGGAAAAGGGAACTCTGTGTATCTGTGTGCTATACAGCAGAATGAGAATGTGAACAAAGCAGATGTTTTGCATTAAGTAAGTTATGACTATTTATTTTATCTTTATTTATCCACAGATAAGAGCCAATTCATCCTTGACTTTAGATTATGGTTGAGGGAAGCCAACAAGAGCCTATTCAATTTTGCATACATGTTTGTTTGCAATCGATCAATAAATATTGAACAAAACTATCTACGTCCTCTATTAATTACAACTTACATTCAATTGTGTTTTACAATCAATTGTATTGTACTATGTTTTTTGTTTTCTTCATAATGAGTAGACGATACAAATCATTTCCGTCGAATGATGTTCTTTATAGTGCTACTTCACGTAGATACACTTCATTGTGGAATTGATATAATGCATTGAAAACAGTAACTTGCAGAATTAAGTGGTATTAGATAATTGGTCAGGTGCTGCGTCAAACAAATACTCAAATCAGTTTGTTTAAGGATTTTTACGGATTAGATTTTTTTGATTTTTCAATCATTTTGATAAAAGACAACGTAGAAAGTTGAAAGTTGTTGACTTCAACCTTTACGTCTTTTTCTAATGAATGTATTGGTCAATGTCAGCAAAAAAAAGTCAAGTTTAAAGCCAGTACAATGCAGATAGTTTTGCTTATTGTCATTTTGAGCGCATACTTTATTGCACGGTAGCGTATAAAGAATAAATACCTAAAGAATATGGCTCAATGGCTATTAGCATTCTAATGTTCAAACTTAATTACATTGAATTCATAGTTTCCAATTAAGTTTGAATGTCAAAACGAGTAATAATTTTTTTGCGTAGTTGTTAGCAGTATTTTGTATAATGAGTCTAATAAATAATGAGACTATAATAAATGACGGTTGAGAAATCAAACCGCTAATCTTATTTTTATTAATGAATTAGCATGTTTACCAACGATGTTGCAACCGGATACTTGTATTTATTAAATGTACTTTGCATTCATTCATGAACTGACTGCCACGTGCGTCTTCATTTTCTTCAGCCATGTCCTTCAAACAGTAATGTCTTTGTTGTTCAAATAAATATATTTGTTGTAGACGCATTACGATACTCACTACCTACGTGTACCTGTCTACGAAGAAACCTATGTATCATCCAAGTGAATAAGATGAGGTTAATTTAAACATTCAAGCTGACTCAGCAGTTTAATAATTAGCAGATGCCAAAGTCGTGATATTATATTGTTCTAATAGTAGACATTTAATGTAGTCTCACAATCTGCGCTGCCCCACGTCATGCAAATATAATATTAACAATAACTTCACAATAACTTCATAAAAATCTAATATTTTTCATTTTCAATATATAGTTCATATCTTGTACAGTTCATATTATATTGATGTATTTGTAAAGTCTTTTATATAACTCGTCGTTAAAAATATTAACTAATTTTCCCCCGAAAAATCCTGCGCAGGACTTCAATAATTCTTAATTATATAACTACATATTTTAAGCTGCATTCTGAAACCATGTTCACATAGTTTGGTTTGGTTTGCTGAAGTCTCTTCTATGCATGAAAAAGAAAATACACAGACGATAATAATTTTGTGTTGCACTATTATTGATTTGTACTCATAATTTAGATTTTGAAAATTCTTATTTAAAATGCATATTGATCCATGCACCTAAGTTAAAAATCAATACATACTTAGGTATGCATCAATGTAATATTGATGTCAGAAATAAATTAATTCACATCAAGACCGTACACAAGGGGAGGCATGGGGGCATTACTTTCCCTGTCATTTCAATCTTGCACTAGATATTTCGGGTTTTTTGCCCAAAATAGCGTTGTCATCAATTTGCATCCCCTGAAATAGAATTCTATATACGACCGTGATTCAGTGCATTTTGGGTCAGACTGTTGGACTATGTACCAATTCAAACTGAGGGTTTATTAAAGAGGAATGCAAATCATTTCTGATCCTCAACAAGCAAATAAATCACAATTTCTTCATTAACTCGCAGACTGCATGAGCACTTGAATGTGCCTTGTCTACTGTGTTTATCATTTATTTTATTTATTGATCATAATAACAATTTCCTCGTATCATGTGCAAATGTTATTAAGTCCGTATTATGCCCTATAGATTGATTACAGTTTAAATTGATTTACGAATTCGACTAGGGCCTTAATTTTTTGCAGAATATGAAACTTTTATGGCACAATGCACTAAGTGGTCCAGTCTTTGTAATATCTTCCTGTGCATGATGCATTGAATGTTCTCTCAAATTACAAAAACTCATTTTTATTTGCCTTTAATCTTTACACTACATAAATCTAACACACTTAGTTAAGAATGGCGTCTCATGTCGAAAGTCCATTATTGGCTCATGTGGTGACAATGAATAATACGAGTAGCGTGTAGAGTAGGTGTGTTGCACTTACAATTTACTACTTTTATATATCTCTATTATTATATATTACTATAATATGACCAACGGTTTACAGCTAAGGCATCATAATTTGAATAACCGTCTTGACGCATGGATTTAATATAAACTCCCACATTATTTATAACCTTTGATTCATGTTTCCATTGATATTTTATAGGTTCAAATTTATTTACAAAACGTCCACTAACAAAAAGATGAAATGTTTATGACATTAATAAAAACACTCAATAAATTATTTAATAGCTTTCTGTCCACCCATTTCTACACACGTTTGATAAAAATTTCCATTTTCTTCTATAAAAGTTTTTACATAACTGATAACATTATAAGTGCTGCATTATTAGTATTTCCAGAATACTAATACAATAATTATTTCCTGACAATGCACCACATGATGGTATTATATAGTTTCCTTTTTTCAGCATGCATTAATCGTACCAGGCATATTAAACTTTGGATATATATTTAGATATTAACTAAATAGCCAGAGTTATTAAAAATTGTTGGTGTGCACTCTCATGCATCAGACACATGTGAGAGATACTTTGAAACTCGAAATAGTTTGAATGACAATCAATTTACACGCAAACTGTCCAGAAAATTGCTATATTGCAATTTATAAATTTTAAGAACGATGATGATTAAACACAAGGGATTGAAAAGTAAAAACCAATGATATTGTTATTATGTGTGCCATTTACTTATTTAGTTACAGGAAGCTATTCATTATTAGTACTAGGCAATGGGTTGCAAAAACAAAACAAATCTCTGAGAAGATAATATGAATGTCGGTTCTGCTTTGTTCATGTCATAGTTGTGATTCAAGTGATTTGCTTTTTACTTCTTCTCAATCTCAACAACATGCAAGGTCTTAGATTATTATAAAAGATTGGTGAGTAAGAGGTACTCGAATTGCACATGGTGCAATACTTTATAGTTGTTAGCACATTATTCATGCATACTTAAAGTTGGAGAGTAGTGAAGGAGTGGGTACATTACATTACATATACAGGCTGTTTCATAAATGAGACGAAGTTTTCAAAAATTAATATCTCATGAACCAGAAAGAGTTATGATTT
>JAQFYB010006423.1:0-12241 GCA_034694085.1 Pogonognathellus longicornis
ACCGTTAGGACGCGGGCACACTATTCGTTGTCAACGTCATCATTGTAATATTTGGAAACAATCAACAACAATAAAACTATCGGTGTACCTATGTTCGTAAGATACTCGTGTCGCCATAATTATTATTCTTATGATTATTATAAAAAAGAATATTTCTTACCTGGGAAAAAACAAAACAAAAACACCGTCAGCACATGTAGTTGAATCACAAAAATATTTTTTACAATCCTATCATTCGTCAGTAGTGATGAAGAAAAACACAATTCAAACTACCGCGGTGGTAGACCATTTGATTTGTGTAATGCTAGGATATTGTGTGTGGGATGCATGCAACATGCAAGTAGTACCAAAGTACCAACTTCTACAACAGGTAATAAAAGGAGAGAGTAGGATGCACACAGAGAATGGAATGGGAGGCCGGACGCCGGACGCCGGAGGACGAACGAATCTCGCTTTTATTATAGGATATGCTACTACTAAACTGCAATAATCCATGATGTCGGGTGCATACCAGAATTTTTAGTTAATACAATACAACTTTATGGCAATAGAATTGGAAAGATGCTGCTCTGGGATGATTTTCTAATAGATAGTAGTTTGCTGGGCTGCGTGTGTTATATTTTTATTAGAGTTGGGAACGGGCCATTTTTAAAAAGCCGGTCCGAACACGGTTTGATCCCGGCCCAACCCTCAACTAAAATTAAAAAATCAGGCCCGATCCGAACCCGGTCCGAACTCAAATGCTATAGTCACACATCATAATAGTAAGTAGTGACAAAATTAGATTTGATATATAAATTTATACAAAGCATGAGTCAGAATGGGAAAATGAAATGCTAATCATTATCAACTGATAGATTTACACATTTTTGCTTGCATAAATTCCCGGCCTGAACCCGGTCCGGTGCGTTTCAATATATGAAATTCCTGGCCCAAAGCCCGTAATTTACGTTAACGAACCGGCCTGGTCCGATCCGGTCTTTTCCAATTTCTAATTTGTATGTATTTTGTTGAAGTTTCAACCGTTATATTATTATCAGGTATTATTTCGCTCATGAGGTTGTGAGGTTCTATGATTTTAAATGCTATTATTCTTCAGGATTATTTTATTGAAACCCTAATGGGTCAATATATTGACCATGGGTTGATATATATCGTGAATTATCGTGGATACAATTATCACAACTGTTGACATTTGAATCAGGTATATTAGATTTCGGCACTTACCAAAATATTATTATAAGGCTAATAATAGTATTTCTATTTTTATTTCTCGATGATTATTCAGCAGTTGCGCATATATAGGGGAGGCTGAACTGAATCACCCCTCCCATCGTGATTGCACAAAATGCCATAAAAACAGACTATTTTTTTACTTTTTAAACCTCTCCACCTTTGTGATCTGGATTCGCTCGTTATTTATTGATCATCAGGCGCGTAGCCAGGAATATAAGTTGGGGGGGGGGTGCACAACAGGGTTTTTTACAAAATTCATATCTGGTAGGGCCAAATTTGAATATGAATCCATATTGGCACGTTATAATTGTGTTAATTCGGTAAAAGCCGACTTAAAATCATCAAATTCGCGCATAGAGCGAAATTTTTTTTGAGTTTTTGAACTTTCAGGGCAAAATTATCTACTTTTTTAGATATTCTATGTATTCTGGGGGGTGCACGTGCACCCTGTGCACCCCCCTTGGCTACGCGCCTGTTGGTCATTAATGTAAATAAATATTAACATGAAGTTAAAATGAACGCAATAAAACAAAAGTACAATTTAATTTTTATTTAATATTATGGCATAACGATACTAAGGTTCTATTTTATTAGCAAAGGAGCGTACAATTACATCAACAATATAATACTGAAAAGGTGTACGAGTACAAATTACATGCAGTAGGTACTTTAGTTACATATAAATATAACGGTAATTAATTAGATTACAATAAAATATGTCACAAATCATATATCACTTCACACTTGCGAAATTTTTCGGCTCTAATCTGTAGAAATGATCTTAGCAATCGAATCAATGATAAATATTTTCTAAGGTATGGTACGATGTGTACCTATACCACACAGTCCCTAAATATCTTATGCACCTTCCATATGTAGGTATAGGTACATGGCAATTCATATTAGCTAGGTAAAGGTATATAATAGTATGACATGAGATTGCATCACATTTAACGGCTTGAGTAGATACACATGTCTTAAAAATAATAATTTTAGGAATGCACTTTCCAAAGTCTGTTATTCCTATTTGCATATATTAAACACCGAGAGAGTCCCAAAACTCGATGCTCCGTTGAAAAGGTTCATCTATGAGGTAGCCTTCATTGTCAATGTTCATGTATTTAAAGTCACCATTATGGTTCACAGCAGGCCACGGTTGACTTTGATATTGAAGACTGGACCTTTTTGGATAATGAACGAAAAATATAAATAGTAGTCCATACCGACATCAATTGTAAACAAAAACTTATTCCATTAATCCTTATCCTATTAAAACTGTTACTATATGTAGATCATTTAAAGCAATAAAATACAAATTCGCCAATTGTTCTATCATCTATAGTCAGGGCCGGTCTTAGGCCTGGGCAACCCGGGCGACCGCCCGGGACCATGGGCTTAAGTGGGCCCGCGCTCATATATTTGCAGCATGGGGAACTCAGGTCACCGATAATATTATCGAAGAATGATGTTGGATATTTGTAAGTGGTATATCATTGTCAGAAGTTAAAAATTCTTTACAACCTAAATGCTATCTTAATTTTGCAAAATGCCGTAATATTTATTCGTGAAGTGCTATATTAATTGGCCCGGGGCCCCGCAAGTTCTAAGGCCGACACTGTATAGAGTCTATGATGTTTTCCAATATCTGTACTCCAGAACCAAAGAAATTAAAATAAATATATCTTCAGCTATTTCATTTTCTTTGATTAAACATCCAATATTAACACTTTAGCTACGTTGTCCTACTAGCATCTAGTGCAATATTTCACTGTGGACGGAAATGTATTTTTTCAATTACAAATAGTCAACCGAAGGTTCAAATAAGGAAATGAGGTGTTCAAACAACCCACCCATATTTTCACATAAGCCACCCATTGGTTCAAATAGCCAACTAATGGTTCAGATACGCCACCCATAGGTTCAGATAAGCCACCCATAGGTTCAGATACGCCACCCATAGGTTCAGATACGCCACCCATAGGTGTTCAGATACGCCACCCATAGGTTCAGATAAGCCACGCATAGGTTCAGGTACGCCACCCATAGGTTCAGATAAGCCACGCATTGGTTCAGATAAGCCACCCATAGGTTCAGATACGCCCACTGGGAGTTAAAATTACATTTTGTAAACCTTTTATTACACAAACCTACAGTAGCAACAACACTTTGTTTCGTTAGAAACAAAAATTCGCACGCTTATGCAACATCAAGGACGAAAATACGAAAATAATAATATATGTTTTAAAATGACCTCTAGACGATGGCATAATCAGTAGATTCATTCCGTGGACAGAAGATTTTATATTCATTGTGTAATGCAAGATGCGATGTGGCCATTATAATGGGCCGACGTCCAGGGTAGAAGTACTGCATGGTCACTATATTAGCCGCTCAGTAGCGAACGTGTTAAAAATGCTCAAATATAATTTTTTGGTTTAATAGCTTTAATTTAATTTCTGCTATGTTTAGTGATTGAAATTGTATTCGCCTAAATTAATTGGAAAATCTGGCAGCAAAAATGTATTTTATTCGTTTTATTAGTCGACCTAAACAAACTATGCAAACTGCAGAGTGTGCAGAGTCCAGTTAATAATTTTGTCACATCTTCGCTTCGCTTGAATAACTCTAATGATAAAAAGACTTACTCATTTGCGGCGAAGGACACCCATGATTTTACGACAGCCCTGGAAATAGGAAAATCGGTCGACATTTGCCTTACTTCAGTTACCATGTGCATATTGAACAACATAAACAATTCATCTGCGTGACAAGGACCTAAGTGAATAAATGAACAATTATAAAAAAATATTTTTAGATTAAGGCTTATCGTGCACAGGATTCCGAGTTAATTACAATTATTTTAATAAACAACTGTAGTAAATAAGTATTAAACAATTTAGTTACCGTAGTGCGGTAATTCATTTCGCATAATATATTTTTTGATAAAATCTTTAGTGAGATCAGCTGCGATTTTTAATTCTGGAGGAATCAAGTCGTCTTCATTTGGCATGACTGCTTTAAATAAGGAGAAAAAACTCATATCTCCAGAGTATGAGTAATAATACATAAAAACGGGTGCATGTTGAGCGTGTATCATTGCAGCATTATGTGTAGAGTGAAAATAAACTCGATCTGAGTACATTTGAGTTAAGTTTCTAATATCATCAACTGGATTTGTTTTCATTGATCGTTCAAAATAAAATTGACGAACTTTCTTGGAGATATCTAATCGAGCCTCATCATAATTTAACATCCTGGGTATCCATTGGTTCCAGTTTGCAGACAGTTGTTCAGAAATGGTTGAATTAGCCAATATTCCTATCACAATTAATCAAATATATTTTCTACACAAATTTTTATTAAACGATTTGACTTATAGCGTGTTTAAAAATAGAAAGTAAGGGAATAGAAAAGCCAGCATGTTAATTAATGTTTCAGAAACCGGACGAAACGTTAAAATCACTGGCAGTGATTTTAACTTCAATATATCCAAATTGCAACTATGAAAACTTTCGGTTAAGCCCTTCTGCTAGGTATATTATGTGTAGATTAATAGTTAAAGTCACCAGATATTTCATGTTTTTATCACCATAAAAAGCGTATAAAATTTTAGTTTTTAAATAAACGAACAATTCTCGTCGACGCAAAGTATTTTTAAAAATTCGACGAATTTTTTAGTTTATAAATGGCTAGTAGGAGTGTTTACTTATAAGCTTTGCTCGTTTCTCACTCTGAATCCTGAATATCTTATTTAGTGCGTTTTCTGTAAAATCCTTACATTTTATAATATTTTTCTTTTTGTTTTATTTTAAAATCCTTACTGCCTGTGTTCAAAAGTCCTTCTCCAGCATTGACACCAATCATCCATGGGATGTAACTAAAACTCCCATTTCTTAAAAGATGTATTGGTTCGTCAGGTAGAAATGTGTCGTCTTGTAAAATCGTTTCTACAGTTGGCACATACAAATCCAAATTGCTTCGAATCGGTGACTAAAGAAAACATTTTATTTTATCTCTTTATAAAATCTTATGCGTATCATAAATATTTGGGATATGTACCATGGAAGCTATTGAAACTCGGATTAGTTCCTTGACGTCTTTGTTTTTAAGACATTTTACAAGAATTGTAGAATTTTGAGTTGGACATCCCATTTTATTTCCTAGTTTAATTGCTTGTTCTTTAGGTGTTTTGTTAAGGGCCCATATTTTAATTGCTGTTCCGCTTTGTGAAAGAGCCTTCTGAAATAGTCCTGAACCCCAAAATTGATATTAAAAACACATTTACAATATTTTCCCTAATTTGTAGTAAGATGACTATAGAAATTGTAATATATTTCTTCATGGGAAAATTTCGTTTCTGTGTTCGTTGATACACATTATACATAATTTAGGAAAGTACGTAAAATCACTTGATGCTGCTTTTCTTATTCATATCAATCAGGCATCATGTAAAGCAGTAAATTCATAATATACAAACAAGGAATACCCACATTCAACAATGCAACCAGGGGCGCATCTAGGTCGCATATTTATGGAAGGGGGGGCTAAAGCAAAATTTAAATTCAGTATACCTATAATCTAAATTTCCCCGATACAAGAAGTAGTGTAATTACATACACATTTTCTCAGGAGCCATCAGGGATGTAATAAGGAAAATGAGATTTTGTAACCTTATACATCAATTTGATACCTACCTTTAGAGAGTGGAGACAATAAATGCAAATGTACGCTTGAGCCGCCTGCACTCTCGCCAAAAATCGTAACTCGCTCAGGATCTCCTCCGAAAGCTTTAATATTAGCCTTAACGTAGCGTAGTGCCATAACTTGGTCCTATTTGTAAAATATGTAACATCATTAAGACAAAAACAGAAATCCCAAATGGTCATGACTATGAATACACAGTGCATACATTAATATTTTAATAATTCTATATTTCAGCAATTTAAAATTGCCTATATTTATTGATAGCTTGTGTAATGATTGAAGCATTTGCATTATATATACGTGACATAATATTCGACAACGGTTAACCCGTGGCCTCATGCACACAATATTATTGGTTTACCTTAAGTCCCATATTTCCTCTAACCACGTCATCTCCAGTATTAAGAAATCCTACAAAACAATACCTATTTTAATATTGCTTGTTATTAGTTTATTCAGCTACCATGTAATTTAGTGGATTCAAAGAGTATATAGACAAATAAATATCCCACCAAGAGCGGCCAAACGATAATTCAGTGTGACTAAAACAACGTTTTCGTCCATAAAATATTTCCCTTTGTACATATTGGATCCGCCAGCCATAAACTAGATATGTAATAAATTTAGCAATCAAAAAAATGACGAAAAAATAATTTTCTTCCTATAAATACAAAAATTATAAAATTCAAAATGAATACCAGTCCTCCATGAATCCACACCATAACTGGCAGTAAATTTTCTCCAATTCCAATCTACACAGTAATTCATTTGTGTCAATTTTTGTGTTAGGTATAGGTATGCTATACTTGTTTACATAATACACGTTGAATTGTTGAATGAATGAACGCACATGTTTGCGACAGAATTACCTGAGGTGTCATAATATTCAAGTAGAGGCAATCTTCTGAACCAGTTTGCCTTCCTGTAACCATCACTTCGAGCTGCATGCACTCAGGACCGTATTGTTTAGCATTGCGTATTCCCTTCCAATTAACTGGTGGTAAAGGAGGCTGCAGAAATCATTCACTTCCATTACAACACAAATACAGTCTCAAATATTTGTAAACAAAAACTACAGTGTCTTTTAGGTTATGAAGATCGTGCAGTAGGTACTGATAAGTATTAGCAATTTAATACCAACGGTGTAACGGGACGGATAAAAAAGCAGTACGGCATATCTATTCAACACACATTGCATTGGAGTGTTTATAAATAGGTAAGTCGCTATACGTAACGGTATGCGGTAACACTGTGCATTGTATACAATAGATGCGTTTGTATGCCAAAGTGAAGTCTGAAGTCTGTATATAAATAGTAACATAGAGAATAGTGTTTGTGACTTCTGCATACTCTCACAAGCAGCCGAACTGTTTGTGTCAAAACTACAGCACATAAAAAGGTAACTAGAACTTCATTGCATATACATTGCTTACAGTGACCATATCTCGGAGTAAAAAACCAGGATCTTTAATATTTATCATACACATGTAGTTTTATCAATATCTACTAACCCAAGGGACTACTATATTTTTAAAAAATAGAGGAATAATGAAAGTTGAATATTTCCAAAATAACAGTTGATTCAGTTTAAATTAGTTACGCGAGTCAAAGTGCATGAACATATTTAAAAGAAAGATATCATCGTTAAAGTACAAGTGCTGCAGGCATGGCACTCTACTTTGTATGGCTTAGGTAAGGAGTAATTGAAAAAAATATATAGGATGAGTATATATAGAATAGTATTTTAAGTAATATTGATTAATTTAGCCAAATAGTTAAATAGCTGTCGTATGAATTAAAAATTTAAAGCTTATACATTGCACCATAGTTGGTTGAAAACGCTCAAAACTCTTTTTCTAACGCTACATCTTAATAATTGCGACAACAACTCGAAAGATGAGACACTATTTCACAAAAGAATAAAGTGAGAACATTATTTTTTAATAATTTTTAATAATATTATAACATATTATTTATATTAAATTGCTAAAAGTTGAACTTAACATTTAAATTGTTTAACACTACTTTGTACGCTTTACATTTTGATAAAATCACTGCTTCACCACAAAAAAGTTGAATTTTATAGTAAACCTAAGGCAATGTCACAACACTCGGAAATTGTCAGGATGCCCAAGACAGTACTAAAAAATGACACTCTTAGACAAATTTGAACATCTGGCGACTGTAATACTTGTGCAGTGTACACGCGCTCACAGGTGCGTTTGTATAACATCATACTTGTGTGTATTACGCACTTTCATGATTGCACTATTACGACTGACAAGTTTGACAAGTAGGTAAAGGTATAGAGAGTGTATAAGAGTATTATTGATATTATATTGATAACATGTTATTTATTACATTATAATCGTAAAATGAATATTTACCACAATAATAATTTCAGCAGAATTTACACAATAAATGGTCACATTAAAATACCACACGTAGTGTGTCCCTTACAATGAAAAAATCACAACCGGCACAATTTCAACTTTAGTAAAAAATATGAAAAATAATTGCAGTTTTCCAATTAGCTCACCTCAAATCTCAAGTCACCCACCGGAGGGCGAGCGTACGGGATGCCAAGAAACTGATGGTAATTTCTGTCTTCCCTGGATTTTTCTAGAGAACTTCCCCTGAGAACTCCGTACGTCGTTTGGACAAGTGGACCATCAGAATTGTAACCGAAATAAGAATTATAAAAAAGTGCAACTAGGCCTAATGCTGCAGCCATGGCAGTCTGCTTGTGTCTTACTTCTTTACCAAACAACGCGAAGGCACTCACAAGTGAGATAACGGCTTTTATGTGGGCCACGGTGGACCTCATCTTTTCTGCCCTTCACTCCACCAACTCAAAATCCAACTGCCTGAAGAACTTCAAAGATCACACTCACAGATTCACATCGATCTGCCGTCCATACATCATCCGTACTCTGCTGGACTCCTGCTTTGTACACTCTACATACATGTGGCTCGTCAGTAGACGTAAACTGTAATAAATGAAAACACTGCAATGCTACTGTGTACATCAAAGCAGCTTCAAAAACAGGAAAACTGGGCACAGTAATACAGTGACGTATATACACAGTAAATTTGTACTGGAAAGAATTTAATGGTTATGTCTGTTGTACAAACTGGAAGGAATTAATAATGGTTTTGTCTGTTGCATATATATGTACGTGTATAGCTCATTCGTGAGAATTATATCCAGTTCTAGTTGATAAAATTTATTCCAAGTATATATAAAAATATTTTCAAGTATACTAATACATGTACTAATCCGTGAGAACAACTTTTTGTGCTCAAGTAGATATCGTAGTAATCAAAGTTCACCTAGCCTTGAGCGAAGGTTAAGGTTGGTTGTAGTTTCTCATTTTATGTATATACGATTTGTGTCTGCTGCGATATATCATATTTATTACATTCAGACAAGGGAATTCACTAGTGTGAATTTCAAGCATTCATAATATTTTATACTTAAATGCAAGCAATGTATATATTTTATACGCATGATCAGTTTCCGATGTGGAATAATATAGGAATTATTATACATAGATTGACTGAGTTCTTAATTAGCCTTGCTTAAAAAGCTACATGATGATATTCTGTAGTAAACAACTTTACACATCTTGTAGTAGAGCAAGTTTTTGTGCATATAATGAGCAGTGACACAAGGTGACTACATAATAGTACGTGCGATCAAAACGCTTTGAACAAAAATGCAATAAAAAAATTGGGAATAATGATCTGGAGGATAAAATCAATACGTAATTAATTCCTTTGTAGTTATACACACACAAAATGAACAAAGTATAAAGTACACAATAAATAAAGAATTTTAAAATTTTTCCATTTTCTGCTTTTTTTCAAAAAGGATTTGTATCTTTTGTATTGAGCAGTCACATTTTGTCTTTGTTCCTTAATAATTGTGCAAAAAGATCCAGTACAACAAGGTACGATAAGTGGTTTATTACTATAGAACATCTGAGACTCTTTTAGGTAGGTATAGGGGCTAAGTAAGAATTAAGAGCTTAGTCTAGTCCAGGGCAGAGTCCAGACTCCAAACAAAGCATTTGAATGAAATCAGATTGTATGTTTTATCTGAAACTGATCATGAGATTTTTATATTATTTTAATATATAAATGTGCATGAAATATAGACAGGTACAAATGTTTATGATGTATGTATAAATATATGTGATCATTAAATAAATAATGCTACATTTAGTGGTTTGTTATAATTATGGTGTTACAGTGTAAAGGTGTGTTAGAAAATATTATGCGGTTTGTAATTTCGTTAAAAGCAATTAATTGAATAGTTGAGTAACTTCGTAATATCTAGCTTAACAGATAACATCTATAATGTACATGTTTATTTTTACGAGCAAAGGAAGGGACAATTATAGGCTACAATACTGAAGGTTGGGGTAGTCCATATTGCAGACACAACATATTAAATTCAATGAAATTACACCGAGGATGCCATACCCTATATATATTCATTTAATATAAATATAATGCATACATTGTACATGTACCTCTTACATATTATGATATTTTTATTTTTATTTTTATACAGTGAGCGCCTCCTAACTCGTCACATGCGACTTTTAACACGGATAGGAACCTATTAAAAATCGAAAACCAAATTGTATCGATGACAACAAACTATTTTTGCTTTTATTTATACTACCTACCCTATGTTTGAGCATAGCATACTAATGTTATATAATCCTTATGTGATGGCTTATGCGGCGCTCACTCTACCTATTATATATTACATATTATAGTTATAAACTATATTTATTGTTATGTAATATTGTATATGCATGTATGTGTATATATATATAGATTTATTTGAAATTGCTATATTTGACGGATTTTAAAAACATCTTGAAAATAAACAAGAGAAATGTATTTTCAGAGGATTGCTATTTGTATTATATACACCTACATAATATACAGCTTAGGTACCTACATTGAATATCCCAAAAATAAATACTCCGTTGAAACTGGTTCTGTACAAGGGATCGTTCTTGTCAAGGTTGTTGAATTTAAGGACACCGTAGGGGTTAACAAAACATCAAGGTTGGCTTTGACATTGACAAACCTTGTGTATCTTCCAACAATACAATTCATTTTGTCATAACAGATACCTATGCACTTTATCAATTGTTGTGCAAGCAAGTATTGAAATAACTGATCCAAGGAATTTGAGATTACCTACATAAATATATGTATAATTGTAGGTACCTCTATGTAATAATATTTTTACAAGTGTGCTACTTTGTATTGATTTATTTCGGAAAATAATATTTTAGCACGATCTATACAACAGTAAACTTTGTAAATATTATACTTACCCTCTCTAATCTGTCAGCAAAAATTTCTTTTCGGTCAATTTACAACCACCACAGTGCGCATAATGTTGCATTCCTACTATTTTGAAATGATATTGTGCTATCACGTAGAATTTCGTTTAATTGTAAATGAATGCTACACTCGTTCATCATTAATCATTATTTTGCTCAATAAACATTATATTGATCCTACATGATTCGCCTTTTTCTACTTTCCTAACATAGAATAGAAATTTCGGAACATTATATAAAGGAAGAACTATTATTTCATGCATGACACAATCGTGCCATTTTAAAAGTATATTTTTAATGTTGCAAACGGCTTCCTATTTAAGTGTCTGTATTTCTTTAAATTTTTAAGGCTTCATATTTATATGCATGTACAGTATATATAATGCTAGAGTGATTATATGCTGCTTGTTTTTCCTTTTACACTGTTAATTAGGTGCTCTCACGTTCTGATTATGTCGTACAGACAATAAAGATTAAACAGGAAATTGGTGTTTATCACAAGACGAATTCGCTCATGTTAGTAGTTTGTATGATATACTACAAAGGAAGCTCAACCACAAAGTATTATTTACTATACAATAAATGATCCTACTCTATTAGTTAGTTATCTTATCAATAAGATGTACATTGACTTATTTTCATGAGAAACGAAACGCAATTATATCTGCCAAATTTATTTCGCCAATGTATAAATCGAAGAAGAAATAATGTACTGTAAATGAAAGAGTGTTTCCGGTAGTGTGTATTATGTACTATGTATTATAGACACTGAATATTTAGTAAACATATTCAGTGTGTATAATATTTTCAAATTTTGCTTCAGTTTGAAGTAAATACGATTGCAAGCATTTATACCAGGGTTGGGCAAATGTCAGCAAAAGTAGAAAATACCATGCCAACCGGGAAATAGTGGTAAATACCGGCATTTA
>JAQFYB010006424.1:0-12241 GCA_034694085.1 Pogonognathellus longicornis
TGCAGTATGGTTAGTATGGTATAATTTCAGCTGCAGTATGGTTAGTATGGTATAATTTCAGCTGCAGTATGGTTAGTATGGTATAATTTCAGCTGCAGTATGGTTAGTGTGGTATAATTTCAAAGCCAAATTGTGAAATGTTCCATCTCAACCCCAAAGGAAATTTTCTAATCGGACCCCAAACTTTTGAGGCTTCAACCCCAACCCCATATATATAATCCCCAGGGTTGGGTTTGACACCTCTAACAGATAGGCTAGGCGTATCTAGGCATGTTGAATTTTATTTTGTATGATAAAACTGTTTTATTACTTGACTTTATATAATAAATGCTCACGTGCAGATTTATAAACACAAATGCTATTATTTATATTGTTGAGTCCATAATCGTAAAATATGGTGTAAATATACCATTTTGGAGTGTAAAAGATGAAAAATACTTAAAACAAACATTGTTACCTGTTCATTATTTTGAATTGGATGGCCTTTGCAAAAGAGTAATCCGATCCAATCATAAGTAATATCAAGAAATTCCAAGAACAGCCTATACTGAAGGTAGGCATTTTTATTATGAAGTCGGGTATAGATTCTCAGTCAGACCATAACTCAGCTAAATGTGTAAGATAAGAACAATAAGAAGCGACGCTTCTTACCCTACACATTTAGCAGAGTGTGGGTCAGACTTAATGTAGTAGGTAAGATCTCTGTTAAAAATTCGAATTGTTTCATTCAGCTTTTGAAAAATTATTTCTATACAATAATTTTTAGGTATAATATCAATACATATAATGTCGCAATCATAAGAACGGGGGAATAAATGAATTTATTTCCGAGATTAGAACTGTACTTATATGAAAGTATAGTTTGGCAATTTACATTAAATACACGCTTTCTTTCATCTAAAATACATTCCCAGTCAGATAACAGATAGATAAGTTTCAGAAAATAACAAATTGCTCTCTGCAACAAATATTTTATTATTATTGTGTATGTATTGGTAAGTAAAAAAGAGCTTTAGTTTAAAAAGGGATTTATGTTTCAATCTAGTATTACGAAGTTTACTGAGTAATACTAGGGGATATGCTCTTCTGTGTCATTGAGTTGGGATATGGATACATAATTAATACATATTATATGAGAAATGAGTAGTGGTTGAGTGGTTGAATCAACTCGTAGATCCTTTTTCTCACCTTCCCGACTCTGCAAGTTTCTCTAATTTTCTTTAAATGCTCGCTTTCATCACCTTCTCGCTATGCCTTTAATTTTCTTCAAATTCACACATTTGCTCATAACAACTTTATATATTAAGTAATTTGAAATATGATAAAAAAATTATTTCCGAGTTTACCAATATAAACATTACATGTTTATTTTGTTTATAAATGTCAATGAGCGCATAGTGTAGATTTAATTTTAATCATGGTCTATATATATATATTACATATTTATATTATATAGGTACATACTACATACTGTACATTGTGTACATACGTATAATAATGAAGTATTATTCCAGTCGGACAATTCTTATAAAATAATTTCGTAATCATAACAGACTCGGGAAAAAATAACCATCTAATTTGCATTTAACGATAATAGTATTGGTATAATAATAATATTATATTATTTAAAAGCAACTCATACGATAAATTCATAGTACATCTTGATGTATGATGTAGAGAACCAATTTTGACTACAATTTTCTGTTGATTAATAAAGTAGGTAGGTAGTAGGTATACTACCTACTTTATTATTTAATTTTGCTCCATAGAATTTTGTGCAAAATATGATGCAACCAATATAACTACTTCTACATGCATGATAAGTTTATTTGTAGTTTCACCTGCACATGTATAATTTTTTATATTGGTGTTTTATGTAGGTACATTGCAACATTCCAGTTGTGTTCACGTCATATTTCCTAAGTCTTATAGAGGCAAACGAATGCGAATGCATGATGTGTAATAATAACCGTCTATAGTCTAACCATTTAAACGAGGGGACATAATATTATGATTATGAATGTCGCATAAGGATAGTATGAAAAGTTCTTCGCTACTGCTACATCATCCACGTTTAATGCATTAAACCCTATGTTTATGAATTTGAACACTGGGATTTCCTATAATATGAAGTCTAGAGTACATCAAGAAAAGGATTTACCAGGATAAAATCCTATGAATAACACAACCATGCGTATTATGGTGACGAAGCTATATACTTAAAATAAATACCTACAATCAACAAATGCCAAAATCTAATCAATTTCTAAATCTATAAAAAAAGTTAAAATTAAGAGAATACGTATGTTTAGCAAAAGGGAAATCCAAACGTCCATGTAGTACCTACTTGGAACGTGATACAATACTAAAGACATTCTAAAGAGAATTCTGGTTTCATTTATGTGCCATCTTGGAAAACCTTATTTGTGTGTGCATGCAATTGGACTAAGGAATCATTAGTTCAAAAGACTCTTGTTGATTAGATTACACAGCTATATCATTTAATAATTCCTGTACTTTTGCGATTCATAGTAATGGTTCATATCTATTTAATCAAGGTGAATTTAATTAAACATAACGTATTGGATTTTTACTTAGAATTATAATGTACAGTATCATTATGTATTGTATTACAAATCACAGGTGAATAAAATGTTTGCCATTGGTACAATAATATGTTTAGAACTTATTTCTGTTACAAACACAATATGAAATAAGACGAGTACTTGTTCAATAAACACACTACCTACTCTCTGGTAGATTAACAGGGCATTTACAGCCTCGGTAATGTACTTTTCCTTTAGATGTTTTATGCGTAGAGAAATGATTTTTTGATTAGGCTGCTATAGGCGTGAGACCAAATGAATTGAGTACTGTTGCCATTGTTTACAAACACATCATTCATTCATTTGTGTAATTCTTGAGTTCTTTCTTCCTGTCCCTTTTATCCGTTTACTGATGACAATAATTGTAAACAACAAAGAGGATGAAAGCCACTATAGCGGTGTAGATCATATATCTCTTAACTTGAGCAGCCCTTTCTTCTGCCGAAAGCTTAACCTGAAAATCAAATTGGACACACTAATGATAATTGACAATACATTTGTTCCTGAACACTTTACACCAATTTTTTGACTTTTATTACAGTGTACATAATGCATTCAGGCAAGTTATTAAGAGAATTATTAGGTTAGGACTTACCTTCTTCTTTTTTGCTCTAGGATTAACCCACTTCTCTTCGGTTTCCGGTTGATCGGACATTGGAGAGGTGTATGGAAACTTTGCTTGTAATATGAAATGAAACGATGTTCAAATGAGCAAGGATGTTAATCTTTCAAAGTATTTATACTTAAGATATCTACATACATTTCTTTGACGCAAAAGGGGTGTTTCCTATACTTTCTTTTAATATACATTTGAGTCCATGCCCAGTTATTTCTTTAAATAGCAAAGTAGACTAACTGAGAAATGCATTCTTGTGATGCTATCACTTCTCAAAACTTCTCATATTTTCGGTTCGCCGTAAATTATTTCATTACCACTCACACCGCAATCGTGTCTACCATTTGATAGTAACGTGTTATATACATGAGGCTTTCAATCAGAGCTAATTTTTTAATTTTTTTAATGATTAATTAGCATGTTAATAAACTCACCTTGCACCCTTGCACCCATATACATTACGTTGTACCACACTCTCGGAAAAATTTACCTTATGCGATTTAAAATCTTTGCCGTATTAATAACATTATTTTACCACGGCTAATCGATAGTAGGTATAGGTACTTTAATTTTATTTTAAGCCAGTAGATACTACTGCATAGATATAATATAATAATTCTACTCGAGATTTTTATGAAAAGCTGAAAAAGTATGAGGGAATTTCCCTATCGGTTAGTATGTCAACTGAAACCCGGGTCTAATCTTGTATTAACACTTAAAGATGATTTTACGGCATGTTTTTCCTGGCACAAGTGCGAAGACTTTCTACGTTCGTTCTTCATTTCGTTTATTTAATTATGAGCAGCTGTCTTTACTTAAGCAGTAAAATGGTACTGGATGAACACATAGGATGGTATTAATATTTACCTCATGTAGGTCATACGTGAAATGCGAACATAGTAACACAGAGTGAGTAAACATATGCTTGAAATCAAGCTTAGCATCACCTACTTTTATTGCCCCTACTGCAAGACTCTCTGTACAGAGTAACACACTAAGATTATTAATTATATCTTCACAAAGCTTCAAAACATGTCGTGCCAAAAAACTAATAGGAATATACACATTAAATTAGGCATCCTGCCATTCTCATCCCCACCGAACTGTATGCTTTTGTTTCCTCAACTTTCAAAAAGGATAATATGCTGTCATCGTATGATTTTGCTTTACAGTGCATGTTAATGTAAACTCTATACTGTATGAATACGGCAGGTGCACGTGTATTCTTTCAACTTGATCCCTGTATCATCGGTCATACTCCACAAACAATGTCCTACTAATGTATTCCTGTAACATAACTAGGCTATAATATTCAAACTTATGTAGTGTAGCTACAACGGAACATGTAAAGTTAGGGTCTTCGCTAAACTGCCATGACATGTGACATAGCTAGTATTATGGAATATTACATAATTATTCTCCAAGTGCTTCTCAAAACATTTCTGTCTTCTGCAATAATACAGAATACATACATATAATATACGCATACCAAGTAAAGTACCTTCCCACTACAGAATCACACGTAGATAAGTGTACTTTTATGTATATACATTATACCTACATTACGTGTATTAATGTGTATTATAATAAATTGGATGTTTAATTATAAATATAAAAATGAGAATCATGTATACGTTACAAAACTTTATTGTCGATTTAGTGATTAAGATTTTATGACTAATCATTTTAAAACGAGTATTATGTATTTCATTTACTTAATTTTATTACTGATGTAATCAACAAGTGAGAAAAAGAATGGCGACCTTTATCTGGCTATTGTATTTTCCTCAAGGAAAGAACCTTTACAAGGTTACAATAATGTGTAAACTGTCAATAGCCAAGCATAGACGCAGATTTACATACAATTTACAGGGTTTAGAAAGTAAAAGGTGTTTGTTAAGCCATATTAATAAACTGACGTAAGATTCACTTGACTTATTTTTGTAGACATGAATTAGCTGAAGATTTTAAGACCAGCTGCCATCAATTCATTTATATTCATCGACGGGACTTCCTAAGGTTACTTTAAGTTTCGTTTCCTCATGTTATGTTAAATTGAGAGTAATTTGCTCTATACCACAGACTATCTTTAAGAAACACACAAGTACAAAATTATCAGCCTCCGTCTTTGCTGAAATGAATGCCTATATCTATCTCCCGAGGAAATAATTATTTTCATTTATTGCCATTTCTTAAAAAGCTGGTGTCTATGCAATACAACCTAGAACCTACCTACCAAAATGCAATGGTCTATAGAAAATCATGGTTAATGAATCTTTTAGTGTTTGCTGAGCAAGTTTTACCTGTATGGCGGTACTGTACCTGATATGTATGTATATAAATATTCAGAGAACCGTTCATACGCGTACTAGGAAATTATAAGTCCAAGTATAGATAAGGATGTACACATTATAAATACAAAGGTGCAGTATGTACGTAATTCTGGTTCTTGCTAATAACTTACTGCTTGGCAAATATCACTTATATTTAACGCATTATTATGTAAATATATGCACATATACCGTACCTTGTTGCAGCTAAATTATGCTTCTAGTCAATTGGTAATGTACCAGGTAGTACATATAGAATGTAGGCATAACAATTGCAATCACACACATAATTAGTTATTTTAAGTGTCTGCGATTGTTTGCTTGCAGAACATAGTAGCGAATACTGTTATGCTTGTGCTCTTCAGAATCTTTTCTCGCGTTAATGAATCATCATACAATACGTATGGTATAAGCCTAAATGTAATCGATCACATAATAGTCACAACAAAAGTGAAAAGGAATTGATTCTTTTATTGATAGTACTGCTGCTCGTTATGATTAATACGTAACAAATATATTATGTCAGAAACTAAATTACCTTTTCAATTCAGAAATTCTATACATTATGCAAAAATCTGCAGCCTATGATTACTCGCAATAATAAACTATTCTCTGTAACAAATAAAATCTCAACACATTTATAGCTAATATGTCATAAAAAATAAAAACTACAACTGGAAAGTAAACTCAATAGTCTGTTAGTATGTGAAAACTCTGTAATATCATTTTGATTAGTTAATAATAAGTGTACGTATAATTAATGAGTTGAAGATTTTGTAGTAGTAAGTTGTATATAAAATACAATACTGACAAAAGCAATTAATGCTTAATACACTTTGGTAATTGATACCTTGGACTTGATCATAATCTGTGTACACATTGACATTAGACCCATGAATATTAAAATCGTCAGGTAGGAAACTACGTGATGTTTTGTTGATGTTACGCCTATTGACGTAGGTATAAGAGTATATGGCTGGAGTGAGTGCCATGTACTGTTTAAGAGCAGGTACTTTGATATGGCGTTTTTATTTGCATTAAATCTAACTACTACGTGTTGGAAATCTTCATTGCCATTACTACGACTTATAATACACACGAACACCAAATAATGGGGAAGTCTGAATCTGAATGTGCCAATTATGTATGCGTAAGGTAGCAAAAAATAATGCTTAGCATTTACAGTCCATTTTGCTATATATAAGCTTCGGGTTGTGTACTCCAAATATGTCAATCTGTCCCCAACAATTGGAGTCGTTGTTAAATATACAAAATATTCTTCTAACAGATTCATTTTCAGAACCTAATTGTAGAAACCTAGAGATATTTTAACAAAACTTTTTGATACATTATCCCATCCTTTTGTAAAGTTCATACATTATGGATAAAGTACTTGTGATTATGTGTTGTATTATTTTTGCGATTTCCAGTGTCATCTCTGCTCCACATCCGCAATGGTACTCCAACAAATTCCGTAAGAATTTAAGCATAATCAGATCTATTTTACTATCACATTTAAGGAAAATATACCCCATCCCCATAAAAATATCCTATCTTTTTAGTTCGGAATATAATTTTACTGAGTATGGAAACAGGTGGACGAAATTTTCATGGTAATCGATATGTTGGTGGAGGGTACCCTGGCAGTGGATTTGGTGGGTATTATCCAGGTACTGGTAATGGTGGATACCCAGGAGATTTCGGAGGCCCCGGATATGGTGGTACAGGATATAATGGCGGCCCTGGGTACGGCCCTACAGGCTTTGGAGGAAGCAATTCCAATGCTGCCGCAAATTCTCAATCTTTTAACACTAATTTGGGTAATGATCTCATAATTTTTTGCTGATCAAAATTAAAGACACGGAACATTATGTTAAATTCTTTATTTCAATTTACCCTTAGGATTTGGAGGAGGGATCTCTGGAAGTGCGTCAAATGCGGCTGCAAATGCGGGTTCGGTTGGAGGAAATGGATTTGGTGGAAGTGGCTCCAATGCTGCAGCTCAATCGCAGTCTTTCACAGGCGGATTCGGTGGAGGAATATCTGGATCAAGTGCCAGTGCTTCGGCTCAATCTGGTGGGAAGTAAATATGCTAATTAAGTTTATTTGAATTAATTGCATGAATATTGCAAATTAATGAGCCATGTATGTATGCCAAACAATTGATTCAGTTGTAAATGTAAGTGCAATATTGGTTTTCGTATATTGTGTGTAATTTAACAATAAAGATTTTATACGAGCTAAGACTTAATAACGAAAACAGTTAGGTAATTACATCGTAAGTTTGTTTACTGTAAGCGATAAGCGTCTGAAATTGTATTATCTATGTAGGTATGATTATGTTTAGACAAGGTACCTATATGGTATTGTTACCACCTAATTGGTTAGGAAATATTATATTGAAAGAATGGAAATAAAAATGATACCTACTAATTTACTAAATTCCTATAGATCTTTAGTTATAGACCTCATCAATCATTAGTTGCCATTGCTTATAAACAATCATTGGAACATTTCATGCTGCACATCGCATAAAAGTCTTACTGTTATTTTTATTTCATGCATGAGTGACAATCAACCTGGATTACGGAGAGGACTAATGGTAGATGCTCTATATACCGTAGAGCTTGGGTGATATGCCAATAAATCCATACAAAAATGTCAACTCAAAATGATATTAGTAATTTTATTAACCAATTAGCAACAATAACGATTAAAACCTACAAACTTAGTATCAAATGGATTTGGTGGAAATGGCTCCAATGCTGCAGCTCAATCGTAGTCTTTCACAGGCGGATTCGGAGGAGGAATATCTGGAGCAAGTGCCAGTGCTTCGGTTCAATATGGAAACTTTGGAAAGTAAATATGCTAATGAAGTTTATTTGAAATGAATGAATATCAGATAGATACTGACAAATAAATATTTTTATCGTGGGTAATATATTTCTACTCATTATTGGTGCGGTTATCCATAATTCACTTACATTATACTGTTCAAGTTTTGGATTGCTTTCGTTTCTTATCTGCTTGCCTCTTTGTGCATGCTTCACATACACATAGCATATCTTCCTCGGAGTAAGATTCGCTTTCTGAAGAAGACTCTTCACAATTTCCTTTACTTTTGCCTTTGGACTCCCTTTTTTCTTTATTTGCCTTTTCCTTAGCTATTTTCTTTGCCCCAGATCTAGTTACTCTTTTAGAATCTCCACATTCTCCGCCATTTTTCTGTCCAGTTTTCGTCGATTTTGATCCAGCTGACTTCTTTGGTCTACCCGGGCATCTCTTTGGTGCTCCTGTCTTATTCTCTTTAGTAGATGATTCTGTATCAATTTTCTTTTTTGGTGACGACGTTCTAGATTTCCCACTATCCGTTACTTCACACTTGTCTTTGCTGGTTGAGCCTTTGTCACCCTTCGGTGGTTTCTCGCATGAACATTTGAATGGAGACCTACAAACGTTGCAAATTGTATACCATGGACTCCCTTGTGGAAAGTCTGCTGTACCGGCTGAAAATACCATAACTTTAGGAGAAGGACCCACATCACGAACAGATCCAGAGTCCGAATTGGCGGGTGCCTCAGAACAAGTGCCAGGTAATCGAGTCCCAGCGGGGCACAAACAAGTAAATGGCGATTTACATTTCTTGCAAATAGGAGTGACATCTTTATATTCCAAAATGCGTTTCCCATTAGAACTCACGATTGGCTTAGGTTTAGCTACGTCATTTTTCTTCTCATTAGCGGGTTGTGGATCTCTCTGAACGTCATAATTAGCGGGTTGTGGATCGTTCTGAACGTCATAATTGGCGGGTACTACATCATCTTCATCATCCATTTCAAAGTGGTTGCTGAAAACGTATAATGTTGCGGACAAACAAGTAGACAATATCAAAGGGGTTCCATTGAAAATTTCCTCGCAAACATTGTAATCAGTGGGAGTCGGATTTCCATCTGGTCCGATAGGTACATTGCAGACCTAAAATATAATGCAGTATGTTCTTATCATGTTCCTATTATTACGCTAACTCGATTTTCTGTGGCCAAGTAACAAATATAAGTCTTACATTGACTTTCACATTTGAAATTATGCGATTGAACCCTTTTTCACACTCATTAAAGCGAATGCATTTTGCCCCGTCCTTCATCACATCCCAAGCTTTCGTTAGAGGAAATGTACCTAATATCCCTGCAGGTCCCTGAGACAAAGATTTAAAAAAATACTATTAGCTACTCTAATTTAATTTTTACTCTGAGTAGAAACAGTTGTGTTAGTCTTGAGAAAAATTTACCTGAATCACATATTGCTCCATAGACGAACCGAAAAATTGTTTAACAGAAGCTCCCATTGTGTGATGTATTATTCTTTCTGTACGTTTCAAGACTGTAAAGAAAGGAGTGGAAAAGCCACATATGAAAACTATGTAGCCTAAAATGTACATCAACTTTTCAATGTACATAGCTGTATCGTCGCATTTCTGAAAACATTCGTAAAATTCATGGAATTGACTAGCAATTCCTAACACTTGTCCAGCCAACACTGCTTTCGAGGCAGGCAATCCATCCAGGAAACCCATTTTCCCGTTCGTTGCAAGAAAAGAAATATTTATAAGGTATTTCGGCTCTGGATTTATAACTTCAAAACAGAAGATATTTCCGAGCGTTATTTATTGAAAGAAATATCGTCTCAGGCAAGGTGTTTGCATTTCCACAGGTGAGGAAATTAGGAGCAGGGAAGTTGTTTGCAGTATTTTTACTTAATCATGCAGTATCCATGGGTCCTCAGGACCATGGTCTCAGGGGAATCACATAAATTCTAGCAAATACTAATAAAAATGGTTACAGTGACAGAATTCTCATATTAAAATTCTACTAAAATAATTCTTTAAATTCTGTGTGTAGAAATATATTACCCATGATAGAAATAGTGATTTGCCAGTATCTGGTTTGATACAAAGTAGGTTTTAATTTTAATCGTTATTGTTACGCATTGGTAAATAAAATTACCAAAATCATTTTGAGATGACATTTTTGTATTCATTTATCGGCATATCCCCTTAGTTCTACTATTACGTGACCGTTCTTCATTAATAAATGAAAATTTTCTCTCTACATTTAAAACATGCATATCACAATTCCAGGAATTTTCGTCAAATGAATTAGATTTCAAGATGGCATAAATAGTTTTTTAAACCCTGTGAAAAAGCAGTTTGGTTTAAGATAATGCCACAGGATGTACTCGAATGTGTAGTCTGCTGAAAGAAAGCTTGTTTCAGTGCAGAGTGTGTAATATGAACACATGCAGAAGGTAGGCAAAGGCAATCCATTATTATTCCTTTCCTACATTTACACTACAAAATTTAGTACCTATAGTATGAGTACTTTTAGTACTTAACTGGATATCTAAACTGAAGATTTATCATTTACCAGTTAACCTTGTCCATACAGATATGCATGTTTGGAACCTAACTTGCCTAGCCTAGGTCTAGGTGGATAGACACACAAAAAATCGATTTACTTGTATTACTCAGAGTGCTTATAATCCTAACCACTAACCAACTTAAACTACAATACTATTACTCAAATAATGAATTTATAAGCCATAATATTATAATGTGTTATGTAAATGAAGTACTGGATACAGGTAATACTTTTACTAGGAACACAATGCAGTCAGAGCTAGAGGTTCAATTTTATAATGCGTCAATGCGTCATGCATATAAACTTTGCTTTGGCTAAACTACCGACGTACCCTCCATATTATTCCTCAATATTCATATACCTAATATCTATGCGTGTACCCCCACTGCAGTATTACATGAATACGTTCAAAACAATTATCTAGTTTAACTGAAAATCTCAGCCCTAACCAGTCTGCCGGTGTTGAAGGTGTGTTGTGTGATGCCGACTCAGCCAGGTATAAGTCTATAAAATAACCCTACATAAGAATATAATCAGTTAATATTACACAGGTATATACATTAGTCTCAATATACTGTAGACACTTAAAGGCTCAAGTTTGCTTTCTATACATGTATTTTTATATGAGGAAGAATGGGTGAATATAAACGTGGAAAATGTACAAATGTATTAGTTATGTTTTGATATTGGCTTGAGATGGTTTTGGTTTGGTATACGAATATACGATATGTATACATATATCTACACATAATATGCATGCATCACACAAATAATAATATATTTCTCGAAAACTAAACTGAAAATTGACCCCCTTTCTGTTGGTCTGACATTCATTTAGTATACACTGAATTCTCGAGTGTATGTATATACAAATGTAGGTACTGCATAAATAGTAGGCACTTTGTAGTTGTAAGTAATAATATTTGTATGCTTAAGCTTTTCTGTTTGTAAGTCCACTACCAGTTAACAAACAAGTATATTATAAGCTTGCCTTGCTTATAAACGTACATAAACTTTGTTTTCAGAAGATGCTGCTCTTAACTTCAACGTTCACATCCGACAACGCAACATTCACACAGATACAACTTCTACTACAATAGTGTTGCCGAGATGAGATACAAGTTTAACTAGCATTCCCGCATCACATCGCCCGAGACTCGTCGACCCATTCTCTCATTCCATGCGAACACCGTGTAGCATAACACTACCCATGTCGTGTATACAGTCTTGTGTGAGATAAATATTTATTTCTTGGGTTTCTCCCTCCTGTAC
>JAQFYB010006425.1:0-12241 GCA_034694085.1 Pogonognathellus longicornis
GTCAAGGGGGCACATGCCCCCTCGGAATAAAAGTAATAAAAATGATAAAATAGTATCTAGTAGCACCAGGAGGGGGGATCAGCACCCCAACAACTGACGCTACTCAGTTACATCTGTTTTATTGCAACTCATTATGAGGTCTGCTGCAAGAACTAAAAATATTAATGTGAAGTGCATTTTAACATGGCGGAGGGCCTTTTTTATGAAGCCTTATCCCGACCCCTTAAACTTATCAAAGTTATGTAACCCATATAGGAGAACGAACGTTGAAGTCTCCCATTTCGATTGATATTTATCTCAAATCATAACTCTTTCTGGTGCATGAGATATTAGTTTTTGAAAACTTCGTCTCATTTATGAAACAGCCGTATGTATTTCAGGTTTCGTTTAAAAACGAAACCTGGGATACATACATGGGGATTATGTGATATCTATTATGAAAAAATATTCTCCCCTTTCCATAAGAGTGTGGCCTGAAGTCGAATTTTTGAGTTCACCAAGTTTAAACTTTAAAAATTCACTCTTTTAATGTTTCTGATGTTGATTCAAAGAATGATATACTTACATAAGGTGTTCTGATATCTGATGTCGGATACACAAGTGTATTTATCCCGGACTATGTATCAAATACAATTCTCAGCGTGTCATTATTTTTTTACAAGTTTCCTGAAGAATAATTTAACTAACTAAATTGGATCCTAACAACCACTCTAACGAATGCTGTGAAGAATTTTTATTTTAGTATGAGCGCTTTTAGGCACGAACCGCAGGCGCTAGCCATTTTTCGTCCGATTCAGTGTATGATAAAATACACTTTTCTCCGAGCAAGTGCATGTGTAATGTACATACGTGCATTAGTGAAGTAGTGTGAAGTACAGGAAGCACTTGGAAAAGTTTCTTCCAGACTTTTTGTTTTAGTTGGCTCAGTCCATTCAACGATTCTGTTGTATTCACTGAAATAGATTCATGATTTTTCTGCAATAAAACTTTGATCGCAGCAAGTTGCACTGCAATATATTATGATGTAGATAGTAGATATAGTTGGACCACTTTGGTAACTCAAAACGTCTAAAAGAGACTAGTCAGCACAAGTTTTCTCTTGATCGAAGGAAAATCGAAGGAAAATTGAACATCAGGACAGTATTATAATCCCCCAAGAAGGAAGATATTATTCCATATTTGCAGCTGTGTGTCTGTACAACCTGTTACGATTCTTCCGCTGAAACTCATGATTGGGAAGCAGAGATACCTGGAACAGTGACAAAGAAGACTGTGGCAATATTGATAACGGGTTTATGACATAGTTGTAACTGTAATTTGCAGCCTGCAAGACTAAACAGTATAATATTATGAGGTACAGCGTTAGTGTGTGGTTGGTTTTGAGTTTTGACTTGTATGCAGACGGATTCAGTAAGTAAAATCGTATTAGATTTCCTTCCGCATTACGCATTAATATAGCCTTAAAGTAAGTTTTATACTAATACTGCAAACTCATTAATAATCAAAATAAATGTCATTCTGCTCGTAGGTAGACTTAGGTCAAACCACAACATTTTAACATGACACACAATTCCATGTTGAATCTCATCCTGTTTTAATTCCATGTGGAGTGAAATCCTATTTTAATTCCATCATACATTCGTTCTGAATTTCTGAATGTACCTACATTGCAGCTGACATTCAAGTTAATGGAAATGAGCATCATTGAAATGAAAACCGCAAAGCTGCACATAATCCAGAAATTCCATTTCTACTTAATATTAACAATTTTGTGCTTATGCAATTTTCAAACCTCCAATTGTATACAACAGACTGCAATGGGTGATCTAGTTTCATATTCATATACAAGTAATACCAATTACTCAGAAATGTTTACATTGTGGAAGCTAAATCATCGAAGCAAAGTAATTAAAAAATACCAGAGTGACTACAGCCACGTTGTTTCTGGTCTCATTAAAAGTGAACTTAAAAATCGATTCATAGAAGGAATTATTAACAATTCTAAGAATACAAAAGAAGCATTCCAATCAGTTAATCTCGATATCAAAAGACGAGAAAGTTTCAAAAACCCTTCTAAGGAATTTCGTAATATGGCTGATGGAGAAAACCAAAACATTCCACTACTACTACAAATAATACATATAAACAATATAACCACTCGAGTGAAAAAGTCCCTAAACAACTTTAAAGACAAAGAAAATGCCTCAAGTGTAGAAATTCCAGGATTTTCCTCATCGATGAACAGCTACGTATTACTTAATTCTGACAAACCGAACCCTGCATTGAAAACAGGAAACAACCTTGAGAATGAGACAAACGCTTCTAATGCTCTCAATTCATACAAACTGAGAGACAAATCAGGGCTTTCATCAGAATTGCACAACAAAACGACACTATTGCAAAATCCAGTTGGCGATTCAGCGGATTATGGACTGCCTCAATCTGTGTCTCCAACAAATCAACTGGGTCACGAAGAGAAGGAATTAAAAGATGAAAGAAGTAGCACGACATCCGCAACTGCTTCAATGGACTTCAACAGGTCAACAAAAGAAGTGGAGACTTTCGTTGGAACTCACGAACCTCAAGGTGGATTGCGAAACGCTTCAGAATTATCGACCCAGACATCCATACAAAATTCTGAATATTCTTCCCTTCTTATTGAGATTGTGACTGCTGCCAGCATTTATGTGAATAATACATATGCTAAGGATCATTCTCAGTACACACAACAAGAAAAGGAAATATATTCCCATATAGAATTTAATACAAATAACACACAAGACGAGAATACAACCGACATAAATCTTAGTATAATGATGAATGAAGACGAACTTTCAACACAAAAGGACGAAAGGTCTCTTACAGTTGTTGAAATGTTCTATGCTAAATATCCGGTGAAAGTTTGGAAAGCTGTCGGTTTCTTTGAAGACTCGTACATTCTGGATGGAGGCATTCATCCGCACTGGATGAAATTTGATGCTCCAGATCCAATCATTCATACGTTGTTAGCTGTACTTTACGGAGTCATCATGTTTGTCGGATGCGGAGGCAATCTCCTAGTCTTGTACATGTTCGTCAGGTAAGTTGCTAAAGCATTCTTAGTATACTTATAGGTAAGATACCTAACTATGCAAGTGACAGGTAGTCATGATTGAGTGGTAAAAGTCTAAATTATGTATTTCTGACTTCTGACTTCATAATAAGAACACGTTCACAGTAAATTCGCAAAGGAGTGCACTCCTTTACTTCCGATGTCAAACGTTTGTTCGTCTGAAGGGGAACATTATTTTTTAGACACTATTCAACTAACATGTTTTATGGATAGCCAATAGGTAGGTGTACGTTAACTCAAATTGACGGTTTTATATATATACACATGAAATCTGAGTTTCCACACAAATGCTCAAGATCTCAGTAGAGATATCTTGTCAGCAATACTATGGAGTTGGAATAGGTATATACTATGTTATTATGCACATAGGAAACCTACCGTATTTCGACAATTAAAACCCTGATTCTAATAAACCCCGCCGGATCTCATAAACTCCGGGAGAAAAGGTTTAAACCAGCAAAAACCTCTAATTATACTCATCAGGGCAGTTATTTTCCTGTCTTCCAATTTACTTGTAATACGATATACATAAAAATATAACTGAAAAGTAGCGACTTTATTTTAGTTTTGTATTACGGGTGCAAATAATGCGTTCAGTAAAATTATTATCGAATTTGATGACAACTGACCGAACATGAATATTTCTTCATTCAACATTGTCATATGATTCCAAATTTTGATAAAGCTACTAGATTTTGGTCTTTTATTGGTTTACAAGAACTCAATTGTGCGAGATATCATTTTTGAATATTACATTTTGAAGAAAATAATGCCTACCCCCTTAGTACTTTTCTTTATATACCTAAGTATTTACAAAACAAACAAAGCATGAATATGTAAAGGCAGAAGACACTCCATCAAATACATTATTCATTTGTCACAGCTGGCGATAAATAATTTAAAGCATACATAATGCCCCTTGAAAATGAATAAATGAATATTAATGTCCTTCCTACGGACATCTAGAATTCAAAGTGCTTTACGCTTTGTTTAAACTTTACAGATGCCGATCTTTAAGAACTCCTGCAAACTATCTCATTTGCAACTTGGCTGTGAGTGATTTCTTCATGTTGGCAAAAATGCCCATATTCATATTCAATAGTTTATATCATGGACCAGCTCTGGGATCGATAGGTAACCTTTTATAGACCTTTAAAGTATTTATGGTATCTATACATTTTATACATCTGAAATATGCAATAGGTTCCCATGTGGTCTAGTCGAGATTAATTATAGTTTACAATTTACTCACAGTTACATTTGTATCTGTAATCTAAGGACGGGTTAATGAGTTTTAAACAATATTGAGTCATAAGAAGCAATTATGAATGAATGCATTTAAATTCAAATAAGTCTTCGTTTTAGGTTGCAAACTGTATGGATTTTTCGGTGGACTGACCGGAACAGCAAGTATAATGACTCTTGCAGCAATCGCCGTAGACCGTTACTACGCTATAGCACATCCACTCAATCCTTTCAAAAAAACAACTTTTAAAAGAGCCACTTTGATGATTATTGTGGTTTGGGTTTATTCTTGTGTATTTTCGACAATGCCCTTGTTAGGATTGAATTCGTATGTTTCTGAAGGATATTTAACAAGCTGCAGTTTTGACTATCTCTCTACCAAGTTTACGAGTCGGATCTTTGTCTTTGTATTCTTCCTGGCTGCATGGTTTGTTCCTTTATGCATCATAATATTCTCATACGTAGAAATCTTCCGAACCGTTCGCCACGCTGAGAAAATGGACTTTGGCAAAGATGGACATGAGGGACAAAGTTTCAAGTGCAAGTAAGTGGGATTTTATTGTTCTTAGATGTTTTCTTTAGTAATCCATTCTAAATAACATGGACAGTTTCATAAATGAAGATATACCATTCATGATTTTTTTATCTCTTTCACATGCATGTACAAAATACATAATTCGTTTTTCATTCATGTTGTGTTAAAGGAAATCCCAGACGAAACAGAGTGCAGAAATCAAAATAGCAGTTCTTTCAACCGCAGTTATATTTCTTTGGATTTGTAGTTGGACCCCTTATGCTGTATTGGCTCTCTTGGGAATCTTCGGGCAATACAAGTATATTACTCCTTTTGTATCAGCAATTCCTGCTCTTTTTTGCAAGACAGCGAGTTGCATCGATCCTTTCCTCTATGCCATAAATCATCCACGATTTCAACGTGAATTAAAAATCAGATTCAACAGACTGCTTCCTATTAAGCGCAATAAGAGTAAAGCAAGTTCCAGATCTTTTATCACAGGCACTTGTGCAGCTAGCATGGGAAAACTAAGCAGTCAAAATCAAAACAGCAGTAGTGGTAGTATCAAATGTAGTCCAGAATTCTCTAGAAAAGATCTGCTTGAGCACTCGGTTTGTAATACAAACGACCCTACCACGGGAAAAGAGAGTAATAAAATCTATTCGCTAGAAAAACGCATGGAAAAAAATACAGAGGAAAGTGGGAAATTGGACGAAATTGAAATGGGACGTCTCAGCTTAGAAAGATTAGACCGAAGCCCTTCCAGAGTAGTCGCAATCGCAACACACGCATTCATGGTAGAGGTAACTGCTGAAGGCCTTCGTAATAAAAGTTGTGAGAATCCTCAAACGACAAAGAAAGTGACAGTTGAAGATACGGAAAACTTTCAATGTACAAATAGTACGAGTACGAGCAACAGACTCTCCAGTACTTTATCAGAGTCCTTGAATTTTCAGACAGAAGTCATTTTATGAGCTCATTTAATACAAGGCTGTGTTTAAAAAAATTGGGTAAATGTTACTAAATGTTGACTTGTCGACTACTATAATAGACAAATATTGTCAATATATTATGGGCACATAATTTTTGATCAGGAAGGAAGAAAGGTTATTTATTACCTACATTACATACATGTAAGGTTAGATTGCACTTCATATCACTGATTACAGTATATAGGCTCCAAAGAGTACTTACTTTTAACCAAGGCTAAGGGATGTCGTCAATGTTGTGTCGTAAAATCTTAACTATAGTCATAATGCAAATGTAGTCATGTATTTATGTACAAAAGATGTGTGATGTACACCTGTTTGTTTGTTAATAAAAACAACATCTAAAAGTGTTGAAAACAGCACAATAAATGTCATTACAATCACAATCATTTCATTCATTCACGAGTTTTTGCACCCCAGCTTATACATTTATTGATGAATTATAAAACAAATTATAAAACAATTTATAATAGTACAAGCCATTCACTTGCTATAGAAGTATAATTGAGTGCAAATTTTTGTACACGTTTTATAATTAAAAAATTCCTTGCATACACAACCCTTCCTTTACAAAAAAAGTTCAAAAGCAAGGCATCCTTATCTTTAAAGGTACTTTGAACATTTAATTTAATATTATAATAGCAAGTGGATGGCTTCTTTTCCCATAATAGTTAAGACCTTTGAATTGGTATGATATTTTGAGGATATGGACGAAGCCGAATTGATAGCAGTTAAAGACCTACATGCATGGACAGTCTGGACCCCAAGGAGACTTAATAACTATCCCATAAAATTACCTTGTCTGGATCCTCTATATAAATATATTATAATATTGACTGACTAAAGAGTATATAGCTCAACAATACTTTCACTGTACAGATGCATCTATATAAATCTTAAGATCTTATTGTTCATATCAAGATTGCGACCTTCCTATAAAAGAGCTTTAGCAGAGATTTTCTGGCTTCACTTTCTCAGTGGTCTCAGTCCCATCCAGCAATACAATTGGCATAAAATACTTTCCATTTCAGCTAACTCATTATTTATTAGTAGGTTTATTTTTCCCGATTTCATTATAGACAAACAATAAGCCTTGAAAGACGGTGCTTCTTTTGTTAATTAAACAATCTGCCTACTTATCTAAGAAGTCGAGGCTAGAAAACCACGGGTATTCCAATAAAATGAAACTTGATATAGGTATTTTCATTTCCAACATGGATTACACGTTTATGGATCATAAAAAGGATTGAAATGACAGTTTAAATGTACTATGGAACGAATTTTTACGTATCATAAATGTGAATAGTAAGTCGCTTGACTAGTCTGGTATGGCTCACATTAATCCTCATTGACTACAATTGTTTCATCAGCTAGAAGTTGTACTGAGATTACTTACATGAAAGTTTTGCTGTAAGTACGTATACAGTAGTAGGAATTAAGAGATTCAACTTCATACAATGAATGGGCTAGAAGCAAAGAATGAATTGAAGTCTTAAACGTATAATGATTGTCAAAATTTTTGTAACAGTCATTATTAATGTAAAAATTCATAAAAGCTATGCTAAAAAATAAATATTTGGGATAGTAAGCGAGTTATAAACGTGGTGTTTATAAGTTATAGTAACAATGTAATATAGAAGTCCCGATACATAGAAACAGTTTCAAAACTTTGACTCATGTATTAGCAATGTAGTTGTGGAGTATACATAAGTGTATACTATTAGGTATAAAAAGAAAGCGAAGCTAATAATATTTGACCTGAAATAACATTTTTACTAATTAATGGCAGTGTATTAATTTTTCTTAAAATGACAAATTGAAAACCAGGAGGTACCTTTGTATAATATTTTCTAATGAAAATCCACATGAACTTTGTTTCGAATAAGCACTTGGATGTAAATTGACAAGGAACCAATATTATATCCATAAAAACTTGAAAATTATATTATATCTAAAATACCTATTATAGGTGGTAATATTTTATCGACAAGTTTTATTCACTTTGTAGATGTCATTTTGCGCATTGTAATAACAATATGTATACATATACGTACATTGAATTTATTTATAATTAATTTTACCACCTTAATTCGACCTCATAAAATCTCTACTGTTTCATCTTTGCATTAATAATAGTAATAATACTCACATTCAGTGCAATAATGAAACCCAACCTAAGCCTTATTAATTTTTGCCTTTTAGTTGTGTTTGATATTTCCATTGTTATAATTATAAGTACCCACTCAGCTTTGCTTGGAATCAATGTCTATGACACCAAAGGTTTTGCTGACGAGTTGCGGTTTCGACTACTTAAGTGAAGATTTGATGCTAAGATTGTTTGCATAATTGTCTTCTTCCTTGCAGCGTGATTTCCCGGGATTATATCTTCTATATAATTTTCATGCGCCATAGCTGTGGGTAACCTAAGTTAATATTCTATGGAATTCATAATTACTTTTTCCAGAAACAATTTATTCGAAAAGCATAATATTCAAGAGAAAGCTTAATTCAACGTTCATTTCTGGGTGAGTGGATTGCTTTCCTATTGTGTTGTGTACTTAAGAATTCTGCCCATCTTTTGACGGAAATGAAGATTGTTTTTCACTTCCACTCTTACCCAAATTAAAAAAACGCAAAGTAATTGAGCTATTGTATTGTGGTCATATTGCATGAGATTTATTCCATAACCTAAACACTCTGTATCAGTTACATCCATACTCCCTATAAAACGGCGATATTATTATAATGAAAATTTTTCGGCAGGGATATGAAGTTCTTTGAAGTAAGACTCTCAAGTCTCAATTCATAACTATAAACTTAAAACATTTCAAACTCTTTGTGGGAAGGAGAAAACTAAAACCTTTCATGCAAAATTGAGGAAACTTGTTCTGCTTTGGTATTCGTTCAGCATAAGTACAAGCTAAGCCAAAAATAAAACCCATTCAAGTCATTTCTCTTGAAAGTTTTCCAGCAAAGTGAATGAGAGTTTTTGAGATAAAATTGTTTACAAATGCAGGTTACATATTCTTGTCTGGAAAATCATATAGCTATATGTTCAAATGAATGACATAGTCAGCAATAGTTCTCTGTAAACATAGTTTCTCCCAGGTAGACTGAGTTTACGTCATAATAATGTGACTTTTTCTGCTTCATTTACTTGTTTTCATTTCGCGGACTGAACACAATGCCGTAATATCAGTATAAGGTGAACTCGATATTTTTGAAGATACAACATTGTCATTGAATGAACACATCAAATGAACACAATGTTGCTGAAAAATCCACAATATGATTGCGTAAATAACATCAGTCCATAAATCATATATTTAGTTGTAGTATAAATACAATAAACCCATCCTCCATGACCCTATATAAAACAGAATTTGTTTCACGTAAAACATTGCGTTTGATAAAAGCTTACAAACCGATATTATACCTACCCATAGTTTGTTCCTTTATTAAACTGTATAATATGTATATAAAATATATGTATGCTAGAATATACCTAGGCCTATAGAATGTGTTTCTGCAGCTACTATTTGTATTGGATTTAAAGCTACAATAATTGAATCAAGTCTAAAGAATAATTGAATCAACCTTAAGAATAATTGAATTAGCCTAAAGAAGCTGCTTAAAAAATAGTCTATCTATAAAATTTTTATAATCCCATACCATTATTATTAACATGTAAAGTAGTAAGTTTCCGCAAGACTACCTAAGTTCTAATTTCTACATGTATTCTAAAAATTTGAACCGTACTTATTTGATTATGCAATTGAGTTTTATATAAAATCAGTGTCTGTATAACAGCAGAAAGCCTTTCAAGCAGAATTTCTATTCTTTTTCAGCTTCATTATTTTATTGTCAGTAGGTACTTATTTAAACACTCTTTTCATTACATTGTACAAGGTTGGCCATTATCATTAGCAATTCACTATAAATAGTAGCTTGTTAGACTGTTACAATTAGAGAGAAATCATTTGGCAATTTTAAAGTAGAAATCCTCAAACGAACTATAGGTACTCTAGTTTGTGTGGTATATTGTATTGTGAACAGACAAAGAGTTAAGAGCTGTGCCATGATGCATTCTTCGTTTTGTCTCACAACGATATCGCTTTATTATAAACTTCGCTTTACACTTGCACAACTTACGGGCTCATAATATTATACCATACCAATACCAATACCAAGATTCAATGATACAAATAATAGGAAGGTACTAGGTACAGTATACCTTGTACAAGCAAATAATTAATTATTATGTACAGTTCTTAGGGAAAAGTCCTGTTTTGTCATACGTATTATTACTGAAACCGAACTAATTCATATTTTATTAAAGAAAGGAAAGTCAACTACCTAGTTCATGAATGAATGTGATAGAAACATAAAGCTTCAATTGGAATAAAGCGAATCGAATGAAATGCTGGAAAAACAAAACAATCACTTTTATTGATTTTACCTCAGTTTTGATTCTGCGTAAAAATACTAAACTCGTCTCTTTTGTCAGTACTCGCCCTGACAGAAGGACATTGATTATGTCTATTGGACTGTGTGCACTTAAATTTTATTGCTTTGACACATTCTGAATTCAGCAACTTCTAATATCAGTCAACATGTAAGTTCAAATGTTACGTGTACAAAGATTTCGCTCATCTTGAGTTTACTATAAAATGTGCTCAAAGTGCTCATCTGTCAGAATTTCTTACACTTAACTGATTTTTGAAAAATCGGAAAAGTGCAGGAATTTAAATGCAAAAACACTGAATCAGCAGAAAACGCTCAGCTCTATACATGAAGCATATTATTATTACAAATAGTACGGGATAAAAATGGAGGAAGGAGCTATAATTTATCAGCCTGTTGCGTTGGGTAAGTAAAAAAGTGCATCAAATCCGTCAGACTACGAATAGAATAGACTACTACTAGAATAAAGACTAAAAGTCAAACATTCCATTGATCCGTGTATGACTGACTCTCAACTTTAGTCATGCAAAATTTGAAGAGATAAATTTCTCTTTACCCCAGTACTTATTACTTTGGATTTTTCATGAACAAGGAATATGTACATAATTAAGAGTTGTTTTTTAGGCCGGCCAATGATCTTGTCACCCGGTGCACAAGGTTTTGCTGAAGCATCATTTCCAGTTGGAGTTCCGTACGGTTTGGTTCATCTGCTTGCCGTCTGTGAACTGAATATTCGGCAGAGATTCGAACTCATGGAAGGTCGCTATTCATAAACTCCTTTATAATTGATTAGCCCGATAAATTAATCCTTTTGAATAATTTATTGAACCTCTATACTCTATAGTACAATACTGTATTAGTAGATATATGATATTTTTTATAATTTACATGAAATCAACTGCATTATTTATATAATATTCATCTGCACATGATTTACAGTTCTCTGTGGATGTGAAATGAACAACAAATATGAGATATTTACAACGGATGGTATGCTTCTATACAAAGCCCTGGAAGATTCGGACTGCTTAAGCAGATACTGTTTTGGAAACCTTCGTCCATTTGAGATGATTCTTCGTGATTTGAACGGTACAGTTGCAATGCAACTCAGCCGACCTATGTCATGTCAAGGTCCTTGCTGTCCTTGTGCTCAACAGGTAACAAATCTCAGATCCCTTAGATACCTGCATTATTTAAAAAGGCAGATCGATTTCCCTTGTGCATTAATCACTACCGAATTAATAATTTTTAATCTGAATCTGTCAGTCTATTTCTGTATACTCACCTCCCGGAATTTTGACTGGAACTGTAGAAGAACAACATGAATGTAATCCAGACTTTCTGGTGAAAAATAATATGGGAGTACCCATTTTTAAAATAGTCGGACCTTTCAGTACTACATCGTTCACCTGTGGAAACGTTGACTTTTCGGTAGTACTACACACATTAGTAATTTACTTAATAGAAACAATAATATATCGTTTATCAGATACTAGGTAAGAATTCAACGATAATGCATTTATGTTCAGATCATTTCTGCAAGCACGGATATAGAGATCGGGAAAATAACGAAACTTTGGACTGGATGCGGCAGAGAGTCGCTTACTGATATGGACAGTTTTACATTGAAGTTCCCTTTAGATCTTGAGGTGGGCATGAAGGCAGTTTTAATCGGAGCAACATTTCTTATTGTAAGATTTCAATTTCTTATTATAGAAGAATCACAATATTCAAATGTAAAAGGAGATTTTGGCTTCAATTAAATATGCTACATCCTTTGTTACAGGATTTTATGTACTACGAAAGAAATCAAAATTAATTACTATATAAGTACCTACTAATGAATCTTAAATGACCACACAAGTGATGTTATGTGATAGAAAACACAGCACACGTGCATGGATACAATTGGAAGCA
>JAQFYB010006426.1:0-12240 GCA_034694085.1 Pogonognathellus longicornis
TAGCACCTATGATAGTAAAATTTCTAATTTCAGAGTTCCTCTCTGGCACTCTGCATATCTCTCAATTAGCTCTTTACAGACTCTGCATACTTATAGACACATTTTTAACTTTTCTGCGAACACTTTAATTGCCTCCGCGAATTTCTTTCCAATCACGTCTCTCTTCTTCCATGTATGACTACACATGTAAATTACACTCTTTTCCATTTCCGTACCACCTCAACTGCCTCACCGCTCCTGTAATAAGGAAATAATTAATGCCCGCACGGTTCTAACCGTACTCAAAGTATTTGCATGCTCGCTACACGGCTACACCTTTTATGTACACACTAGTCACACTACTAAAACCCTAAATGACCTTCAGCTTCAATATTCTCATGCCACTAACTGAACTCGGGCATTCTTTTAAGGCTGTCTTCTTCATTTTTAAACAAAGTCATTATAAATTATAACCATTAGACTGAAATCAGAATTGCAATAGTTTTAAAAGTTTTATCTGATAATTCGACCCACACAAACACAACTGAAATATTTAAGGAAATCATAGAAAATTATGAGGAGAAAGTCATGCACGATGCTTGATATAGAAATGGCGAAAGTCTGGAAATTGTATTCATTGTCAGGTCTGCATATGCAAAAGTTTCATTGAATTTCTCGGTGTGTTTATTCTACGTTTTGCTTTTGTTTACAAACACGCCTACGAAGGTTAGTCCGAGGAATTAATTCCGAACACCAATAACTAAATGGTCGTCCCTATGTATAATTTGTGGAATAATGAAAATGATGTCATTTCCTTCTTATTTGGGTATACTTGTTTGTATTGCGTTTCACTTCAATATGGTAAATAGGGTAAAAACTTGTTCGGAGAAAGACGCAGAGACACACAGAGTTAGAACAAAAGTTAACTCCCTTGGCATGTTGTCATCATTTTGGAATGTGTGTCAAAAATCCTTATACAATATTATAGTTCACCTACTTTTATTTCAGATATAAAATATGGCAATTTAAAAGAAGAATGTAAGAGAAATGATCAATTTATGTTTAATCTTTATCAACAAAATTGTTTTCACTGTCTAGGATTTAATATAGCTCACAGCTTTAACTAAGACAGCCTTAACTGGGTTTTCATACTTTGTACTTCAATCTTTTTTCTTTGCCTTTAGTTCCACAGTGTGAATGAAATACAAAGAGAATATTAAATTATTAATTTTTATGGGACAGTCTCGTCTAGACTCTATATTATAGACTTGTTAGGTAATGACAGAGGCAATGAAAAGAGTGTTGCACCATGAAAGTTATGTTCGTAATCTGCTACGTGTTCGTGTACTCACTTATTGGTAAATTGTGTATTCTCCTTGTATCAAGTTTATTATTTCTACTTTAGATAATAAAACATTTCAGATATACACTCCATTTGAGAAAGCCTCGTTAGTGTTTACTTGATTGCACTAATCCCATTGAGGTTTTATGAGAAACTTAACGGGTGTCTTCTCAGAGGCTACACTATTATTTTCTATTGTTATACCAAACATACCTACTAATCCCCACCCACCTGCCATATAATCATTCACAGCTTTAGATTACGTAAGATAATATCCTGTACTCACGCAACCCCATCAATTACATTACTATCTCATGTTTTATCCTAACCTGGCAAAAAACTTATTTTGCAAAATTAACTTTTTGCAAGTGAACTTTCCTAATAATTTTACACTGAAAAATGTAAAAAAAAACATTTTAAACGAAATTAATACCTATGACCTATAAAAGAATTCAATTACTTGTCTACCTATTATTGAGCAGTAACAAATTAATTACACAAAGGAAATAATATTTTTACTACCTGGGAGTGCCTACATTGAAGTTTTTAAAGCGTTGTAAAATATGAGACTAGGGTACGTGTACTAATGGTGTTTAAATCGCTTGGGAGAACATTATTGTAACATAAAACATAATAATGTTCCTTGCGGTCGGAAGAATCGTTGTAAGTTGGACCTTAGACGTATGTGGAAAAACGAGAAACGGATATAAAAAATGTTAATATGAAACAAACTAGAATAGAATAACACATTATAGGATTTACTAAAAAGAATTCAGTCGAATTCACATTCGGCTTACCATGAAAAAAGACATGTATTATTCGTAGAAAATTAAACTAACTGTGAACAAAAGAAAATGGAATAAAGGGATTATTATTGCTGTGCTGATGCCTCTCTTTGTATTACATTGTGTCATTGCCATGTTATGTAATCGAAATAGTCCTCCCTACAACTGTTTGTAAAATACAAAAGAGAATAATAGTGCTGGTAATAGTAATAGCAAAGGAAGCACAATTCCTTAACACTACATTGCACACACAAGGAGACACAAAGCTAGTTCTCCTTAGCCAAAAGCTTATAATATTTTTACAACACACAAGAAGGCGATCAAGCAATAAATAGCTAACGACAAACAGAGAATATTTATTATTTTATAGTTCGCTTTTCTGCTGGCATATTCAAGTACAGGGGAAACACGAAGAAGAAAGAGCCGTTTATAGTACATACATACTAAAAGGAATACCAAAGAATGTCAGACTCATTTCCTTAAGAATTACAGATACAACAAGAATTTCAAAATAACACAATGCAGCTTATTTCCTTTGCATAGTAAAAAAACTATATGCATTCGGATAATCTTACTTTCTACACTCCATACACATATAATGCAGTCAGTACATACAAAACTAATAACAAATACTGACGCTGCGTTGAAAATAAAATTGAATCAAACACAGACAAAGACAAAACACAAAACTAAGACACCGACAAAGAAGAAGAAACTCGAAAAGACTTACAAATCCGGAAATGATGAGAATGATGATGGCGAAGAAGAAACTTATTAGAGCTGGATTTTTCTGCAATTGCGAAAAAGTTGGACGAATTTTTTTCTGGAGAGGGAGGATGGTAGAAATGCTGTAGTACAAAATGAAAACGACACAAAAGAAAAAGAGTCACTGAAAAGTTTGTTTTGTTAAAGTGTTGGTGGGTTTGTGTGATGAAATACTAGGAAGAGAAAGTGATAATTTTTTGGTATATTTTTGGCTGTAGTAGAAAAGGACGGGAGGAGATGAAGATGAGACTGAGACGCGACGAAAGAAGCAAATGAATGAAATGGAGATACGGAAAGAGAGTTTATGAAATTCTTTGTCTCATCGTTGGATGATGTTTTGAGGTGAGCGTTGAATTATGAAGAAGGAGGAGAAATTGTGTTAGAAATGGAATGCCTTGTTGGTCCTCCTGAGTGTCATTTCCTTCTGCACCAAGACGATTCAATTCACTCGTAGTAATAATGTTCATGTCGTTTGTGAGTGTCAAGTGGAGGATCAACATCTCCCTCCCACTTTCCTATCTCTCATATAATATGTCAATCTCTCATTCTATTTTCTCTTATTTCTCCCGTAATAAAACCCGGCAGTCAAACCGACTCTGACTCTTAGTCAAACGAATGAAACCTTTCCAAGATTTTATGCAAATAAAATATAAATCCTCTTTTAAACTTCTTTCATATATGTATACGTTCGTGTGCTTGAATTTGAAGCTATATTAGTATACAGTGTATGCTTTCTGCATAGGTATATTATGTAATGGTATTCCAAGTAAATATTATTATATCGTTCTGCTTGCAGTAGAGCTTGCAGAGCAACAACAATAATACACAAATAATATTTAGATATTAAAATCCGGTCTCTGAAAATGACAGCTTATAATACTGCGTGATATGTTTAATGTTTGCTATACAAAGTATGTGTAAATACGGGGAGTTATTAGAAATGTTGTCTGTGACGATATGAATTCGGTTTACTTATTGCCAAAGTAGACACGCAGAATGTTTTGACAAAAACCTTTGACAAAAACCACATTTATATTTGCAAAACGAGTGAGAGTATATATTTACTTGTTTTTAACCAAAGTCAGTCTTCATGTCCGGATTGACAAAGCGGATTTTCCTTCCTCGTCGTCCTCTTACTTATCATTTCTTTCTTTCTTTGAAACCAAATACTACATCCGATATTGTGGGATTGAACAATGTGCATGTGCTGAAAATTTAAATGTGATTCCAACTATTAGCTATATAATACCGTACTATACAAAACTACATGCAAAATTCGAAGACAAATGTTTTTCTGTAGAATATATAGGTACAGGGTGTTTCAAAAGTTACTGGAAACGAATTCTCTTGCACATACTAAATAATAGTAATATTATTTGCGACGAGTACTAAAGTAAAAACAATTTTCTCTTTGTTACAAACGAAAGACAGACAGAGTGTTGTTTAATTCGGCGTTTGTGTATGTGATTGCTTATTATGTCTTTATGTTGACTCTGCCACGGTCTGCGGCAATATTAAGCTAGTTTGGTCCGTGTGTTGAGTTGTATTCTTTATTCCGTCTTTCTCACAGAGAAACTCACGGGCTGACTTTAATGTAGTGAATTGTATGATGTGTTTGTGTGTGACTGAATGCGCTGTGGACAGTTCTCGTCGTCGTAGTGGTCGTAGTTTAGTTCTTGTTGTAAAACTCGACGTAGTTGCTGCCTTTCAAGCCTTTCACTCTCAAGCCTCTTTCTCTCCTGGCTGTCTGCTAACGTCTGGTAGCTGTCTGCTGTATGTATCTATGCAACACACAATGTGAATCAGCACGGACTTTTAGTAGCAACACACAAAACACACGGGGGGAATACAAGAGCCAGCAAAGCACTAAACTACAAGTACAAGGCAAGTCACATTTCTCCTCCTCCTGCTTCTCTCGTCTCCATCATCAACACACAAAACACACAAATCGAAATCGAACCGAAAACTTGTAAGACTTTCTGTTTTCAAACCCGGAATGGAAATAGGTGGAAACTTCTACCTATAGTATGTACCTGGCAACTTACCTGGTGGTTCTTTCTTTTCCTTCTATAAATATATCTAACGATAAGTCAACTGCTTTGCTTATTAGATGTCTTATGTTTTATCCTACGAACGCTATGTAAATATTTTAATACCTATGTCTTTCTTCCTTTAATTTGTTACTACCATTCACCGCTTCTTTCAGCCGACGACTCGTATATATTAGTCATAGCCATATTCGACCCATTGTCATTCAACGGCCAAAAAATATCCTGCTGCCTAAAATAAGTTGTACAGATAGATCAATTATTTATTCTTTCAGTTGGTTTTTCTACTTACAATTCCAGAATGCAAAAACATAAGATCTACTTTTTGTTTGTTAATTAAAAATTCCAAAATTAATATAAAATATATCACACAATTCTAGTCCACCAGCCAATTAAAAGCATACCTATTTAAGTTATAAAGTATAGCAACACTTTTTTAAATTCATTTGATGATTTCGAAAAATAATTCTTAGTGAAAGTTTTTCAATTCGGGCAATGTCATTGATGTTATGGTCTAGAGTGTATTATGGGATACCCTGTACTGTGGACTTTTATAGCTAAGCCTTTGACAAGAAGTTTTCCTTGAGAGTAACTACTCAAAGTAACTCAAGACAAATTATGTAACACTGAAAGTATTAAAGCATAGGAAAGGTTGGACTTTTAGGTATACGGGTGGACAGGATTGCCTGTTTTGTCCTTTGTTGTTTAGTACATACTAGTTTTTCGGTTTATTACTTTCTTCTTTCCTTTTATACTTCCTCCTTCTGCTTTTAAATTAATTTCATGTTGTGTACCATTACACGATCCACGTCTCCTAATTTCGTCTTCCTTTATTTGTCTGAGATGGACTACTACTAGAGGCAATAATGATGACTAGGTATCTGTATACGGGATGAAGAAATGTGAATAAGTCACGTTGAGTTATTAATGTGGTTGTCGGTTGTCTTGTGTGATGCATAGGAAGGAAGACACCTAGAGAGTGTAATAATATAATGTTACAAACTAAGCTTTAGAAAAGAAGAAGTGACAATCACACACCGACCATGGTAGACGACAAGGTAAGAAAAAGTGAAAATTAAACTTTGTCTTTCGCGTGTGTGTGTGTGTATTCAGTGTAATTTCATGGCTCTACTTTCTTTGTGAATCTTTTGTGGGTGTGAAATATTTTAAGAGGTACACACAAGCCTGAAGAAAGTAGAGAGAGAGTTTTAGTTACTTGGTGGTTAGAGTTTGTGTACCTGAAACTACGTACATGCATTTCAGTCAGACCACATATTGACTAATATTTTAAGAAGGAGGAAGCTGTGCTGCACGCTACGTTGATTAAAAAAAGATGAGATATTCTTTCTTACGAAGATGAGTTAACTGAACTGAAGAAGACTGGAGAAGACTCAAGGTCTCAACTCCACTCTTGTTTCTACCTTCTTCTTCTGTGGAGTGCTGTGGAAATTCTAGCAAGAATTTCAGGTGAGTGTTCTGGTGACTAACTATCAGCTTATAATGGCTTTAGGTATCAACTAACCCCATTACAAGAATTTCCCTCTCCATGGCACATACATTTCTACGAAAGGGACTTGTGTCGCATGGAACCTCAGACGAAAGGTAAGAGCAATCGCTTTTAAGGGTTGCAAATAAAAATCTCTTTTCTACAATCTCAATACATCAGTATCTAATCTAAGTATTTCGATCAACTTATACTGCGTTTCTACCCAGGGTGTCTCGTTATTTATTTATTGTGTACATAAAATTTATGATTCAGAAAATTAATATTCTTTATTAAATGAAAACTTCGTTTAGAAACAATTTTTAAATATAGAATTAAATTTTACACGAATAATATCAGATTGTTGGTAAGCCTCAATTTTGGGAATTTTGGTTTATTTCATGTATTTACAGTGCCTACACATTTTAGTTAATTTTATTGTTTATTTTTTATACAAATCATAATACACTATTATTTCATAATTTTTAAACACTTGGCACAACTTAAAAAGAATTTTGAAAATTATTTTTCATCATTTGGTTGAATAAAATTTGTTATTTTGCTCAAAAATCCACTAGACCAATATTGGACAAAAAAATTCATTTCGAAGAGCTTTCTTTTTCGAGGGAAATTCCTTGCGCTACTTTAGCCTTCGTGAAGAGATGCTACTGTTACTGCCGCTTGCGCTTGACTGGATTGTTACTCATATCTCATATCTACTATGTATACAAACACTGAAAGCACGTAGTTAGTTAGTCAGAGTCACAAGTTAAGTGTAGTGGGAGAGAAAGACGTGTAAATGTAAAAGTGAACTACTTATAGGTAGTTTATTGGAATATTACATGGTTGTGAAGAAGGTAGTGGTTCTAGGAAGGAAGATTGTGGGTGAATGTTGTTTTCAATTGGCCGTTCTGTGGGAGTTGTGAACCCCGATTTCCTTACCTACATACCTACCTGGAATCTCTTTCCTTCCTAAACTATATTATGCTACGTACTCCACAAAAAGGAAGGTCTGTGTAGGAGAACAAGGAAAGGAACCTGTATGTAATATTATTAGGTAGGTAACTGCCAAGTGAGTGCCTAACGGAGTGGTAGCCGAAATGCAGTAATAATACACGAAGGAATATTGAAGAATACATAGAAATGTTCCTAGCTAGTGAAGTCAAATGAAGGAGTAGATTGTATTACCTGCTCACAGCAGAAATAAAGTAGTTTTACATTAGTCCATATACATAGAATACATACAAAGCTCTAGGTTTACTGACTGAGGAGAAAAAACATGGCATATACCGTAAACCTTCTATTAGAACCACCCGGGTTGTATTCAAACTTTCAATAATCGACCCGTGCTATTATTACGGACCTTTTCAATGTAAATCCCCCGTGTTGTATTGTATTGGAAACCCAGGTTGTTATATACCGGGTTCTAATAGAAAATTCACGGTGCATGGTATCTTACTAAAAACAAGCATGGGGCTGTTGTAGTTGTGGGAGAGAGCTATAGAACCCGAGATTATAAAATGAGTAGCTGAGTGTTTGATTCTGGTTCGAAGTTTTAGCTTAGCGAGGGAAAGAAAAAATGATTAGATAATTTCAGGTTAGATTGAACATAGAAAGAAAATCAACCTGCTGGGAGTTCTATGCATATGTATTGGGTATTTCTATTTCATTTCCATCTGCTTGCCTCTTTCCAATGTTCTGTCAATAATAATCTCCAACCAATCCCATCATTTCTCCATCAGTCTCCGAAAGTCTCTCTCTCTGTATTTGTCAGTGTACCTATATAGAAGTGTACCTATATACATAGGGTGTGGATGCAAAATGCAAAATCAGAAGGGAATCATCGTCAGTGTAGAAACAACTCTTGTGTCTTTGTTTCGCTTTCCCTCTTCCTCTACACACTCTACACTCTCTCCAGAACATTTTATGTAAAAAATCCATCTAGCTCTTCAACTTTTTGTCTTGTAGACTCTCCTCTTCCTATTTCCTTCTCGCTTTGTGTCAGAGTACTCCTCTTCTTCGCAGTTCCACTTGGCTGCCTTCCCTCATCACACTCTGACTATTATTCACTTACTTACTTAGAAATGTTCCATTGCAGGAAAACTTTGGGAGAGTTGCAAAATGGAAAATAAGAACTATTTTCATTCATTCGGCCACCTTCTGCTTTACCTTCCTCGTTTCCTCTTTCAGACTCTCAAGAAAGAGAAGAAAAGTCAATAGGTATATTAAGATAAGAACCCTGTACCTACCTGTCTTTCCTTCCTTTGTAGTAGCTTCAGTCTTTATTGCCTTTCTATTCTCTTAACAGATTCATTACTCACTCTCTCACTCATTGTCACTCTTCCACTGCATCACAATACATTACTCTGACTAAATTAAGTCTTACTTGACATTTAAAAAATATTCGCACACCCTGGCCCTGGCCTGCTAGTGAACAGAAGATGTTTCGGTTCTCAAGTTGAAATCATAGAATGCCAAATCAAGCAAGGTAAGTTGAGAAATTGCATGTATATACATTATGCATTTCTACAATTGTTTTCTTAACAGAAACTAGTTCATTGTGAATTTACAAGTGTTTCTAATGCTTACATTACTTACACGGCTACACAATACCCAGCTCTCTCCAAGAGGGAAGCATTGTACAGGGTAGATAAAAAGTGTAGACACATTTTTGTAAAAAATCCTCTTTTGATTTGGAAGTCATTTTGACAATAAATTACATTTACCAGAAGTGACCGTTAAAAACCTGGACACATGCAGAGCAGGTACGAACTGTTAAAAACCTGCCCTGCACGTGTCCCGGTTTTTAACGGTCGCTTCTGGTAAATGTATAATAAAATATAGGTGTACAATAAATTTCGTGTTATTGTTAGATCCAACTTGCGCTCTATAATTCTAATTGTAAGTTGTGGTGCGGTGCGGTGTAGTGTCACACATTCGGGTTCATGGGTGGTCCGAACAACTGAACCAATTATGACCTCAAGCTTTTTTTCTTGTTTAATTTAATGTTTTCTTTTTAACTCTTTTGTTGAAAAAAGTTTTTTGTTTCAAATGAACGTATCAACGGCACCACGTATTTATGGACAAGATTTCATGCTGACGATACAATATATGTTTAATATTTGATATTAGGTGAGAACTTTTACACTTTGAATCGTAACAATTGAAAATAATGACATTTCTTGCTTAACATAACTTTGTGCATTTCTCTGCTCATTCTCACTTTGTGGTGTGCATTCTTGTAACAATTTACATAATACATGGTCATATCATACAAAATGAACGCTTTGAAGTTTTACTATCTTTGTAGTTTTCTATCAAACTTGGATAATAATATTATAGTAGAATTACTTTTAGGGCGTGCTGTACTCTTTAGTTTATTTAGTATGTCATTAATACAAAGCGTATTACCATGTTCTTCATTTTGTTATATAATAATATGCGTTTTCCCACCAGTATGTATCTAGTACATTTCTACTTTTAAGTTACAACTTAAAAGAGTTAGTTCTTCTTGTGCATGTTGACTCGTGGAATTCCTTAGTATTCTATCCTTACCTTGCCCAATACTTTCAAACTTAAGCCACACCTATAGTCTGACTCATTAAGTATTAATAAGCATTTGAATTTCAGATAACTTAGTTCATTTCGTACAATTGCAAGATGGGAACCATCTTTTTTCGCCCTCATTCATTCGCTATTTTAACTCAACTCGTTCAATTTTTCGTCTCATTTGAAATTCCAGAAAGTTCTCGTTTCTTTTATCCTTTCGTGATGATATGGCCTTAAGCACAGCCATAGCGTAACGTAAGCAATGAATTTATGATCCCAGTAGGTCGTATAGAAAAGGTAATAATAATATGTATCACTCTATTGGGCTGTATATATGTCGTGTAGTAATGCAATAATCTGGTACTGTAGAGTTGTACTACAAAAATATGGTTTAAGGTAAGTCGGTGCTAGACACAGAGATCGGGGAAAGAATAGAAAGAACAAGATATCAGCAAGCTTCAGTTGTGTACATTTGCTGTGTGTTTTAGTTTTGTGGGGGAATGGAATGGTGGCTTGAATGTGTGTTTTCTATGAATATTACACAAGAAGGAACAAGAAGGGCTGTATGTCTCTGGCGTTATTTGGCGACTGAGTTCCGCATTCAGTTACTTGTCTCATTGTCAGAACAATAACAATCTTCTTAAATCCAACTGAATAATTTGACTTTCTCCATTTCACTCCGAACTCCGGTGGCTTACTCCTTTCTCGTCTTGAAGGTGACTCAATTCTCCAAAAAGCTTTTCAAGACAACAAACACTTGAATTTTTTATTGCAACCTTTCCAACTCCTTTCTGTGCAATTTCTATCTACAAATCTATTTTTTATATTCATACTCCATAATACTAGCAGGCAAACAGGATTTGAATTTAGAATTGAAGTATAAATGGTTGGTTTTAAGGCTTACAAAATATATTGGTAATTCAACTAAAGTACCATGCCCTGTAATTTGATCTTATCGGCCTTGAGAAACGTTTACACTCCTATCCTACGTTTGTAATGCATCGATATGGGTGATTCAATAATTCAAATACGCAGTATAGAGATAAAGTCGCAAAACCAAGGTTATGAATATTCTAAATGATTAATAGTTTTTTGTAAATAAAATAAATGTTTTTCTGCTTGGCAGGAACATTTGTTCATAGAATACTGCGTATACCATTACTTTTGCAAGTGACATGGCACAGTTTCAGCAGATTATAAAATACTTAAACCGAATAAATGTTTCATACTACAAAAATCTTTTCTTTTCTTTAATAATTCTCAATTTAAATCTACTGCTCAAACTTTTAAATCCGATTGCATTTCCTACTGTTTAAACCTTACATACTTCTATTTCACTTGGGATGTTCATTTGTTATTTTTTATATGATTTACCAAGACAGTTTGATCTTGTTATTTTATATGCAAAATGCAAACATTTTGTGCAGTTTGTCTAACTAAATGTATTTTTCAGATACTGGTAAAATGAACCCTGACTGTTTTGTAATAATGTTTGGATAGTTGTATTTGTATTGTATGTATCGGTTTGTGTCATGCAGAAAGGGGAGACACATATAAGTAGACGTCAAGCAGCCTCCCTGTGCGTAACATAAATACATGTCATTTCATGAGTACTTGAGAGAGATGATGATGATTTATGACAAAAAGACATTGCAGGGCTTTTCTGTCCTTCCATTACACTCGAAATAATAAAGAAGAACTTGCAGCAAGAGTGAGCTTTAGCCAGGCTTTTTGGGAAGTACCTAGGTATTACAGGTATTATAAATAAGTATAAGGTACTTTAGGCCATTGTAACAGACTCCTTCAATTCAAAACAAAAGCTACGTAGCAATTTTTTTCATGGCCACCTGCAAGTCACAGATCGAGACACCAGTTTCTCTCCCACCTTTTTCTCTCTTCTACATCGCAAAATACTCCCACACACTCTCTCTTCAATTTAACACATAATACCTTGCGTATTGCACACCAACGAACCGTAATAACAACACATCAGCTCCAATTTATTCATTCTTTACAACCCATGAAAACTCTGCTGCCTTTTCTACAGCTTTCTATGGAAATAAAATTCATCTTTTGTACAAAACTTCAATCAAAGTTTGTCCTGAATGTTTTATACCTTTATGTTTTATATATGTTGATAAATTAGTAATCTCACCGATTGCCCACTGAGTCATAACTTGGAATATGAGCGCTCATTTCAAACAAGTTTTTTATAGGATGGGATTCGAGAATGAAAGTTAAAAACATACCTTGATTAGACCTACTGCTTTGCTTTAATTGACACTCATT
>JAQFYB010006427.1:0-12237 GCA_034694085.1 Pogonognathellus longicornis
ATTTGGGGGGGGGGGGGCTTCAGCCCCCTAAGCCCCCCCCCCCTAAATACGCCACTGATGACCATTTAATATCCAAATCTGGACTTCTGTGCATAGGAAAGCAACAAGCTCAAAGTTTCTTTGTGATGAATTAGAAGAATATTCGACTTCCTACACGATTCACACTAAAATGCACACTTTTCAAATTGGCAATGCTCTTCCTTTTAATACCAAAGTAAAAACATTGATTACATCAAGAGTTAATAGGACCATACACATTAGTACTAGCGTATTATGTGTACCATGTACTATGTCCCCATGCTACTTAGCATGGGACACCCTTGCCCTTGCATACGCTTACCAGCTAATACATGCATCTACCCATGCCCTTATTCAGGGGGTGGGCAATAGGGCAAATTCCACCCCCGGAATCCCAAATAGAGGTTATTTTGTCCTGAAAGGGCACAAAATCGCGATTTTGAAGAATTTTAGGTTGATTTTTGCATAAATTAGCACAAATTTTTCGCGCTACATGCGATTATTGTTGCATATTATGTACCTCTTGTTTGGAGTTTGCCACCCCCGAAATCGATTTCTGGATACGACCGTGCTCTATAGGCTTTTTTGTGGGAGTGAGCATAGCCCTATTAAGGAGGTGGGATAGGAGGCGATTTTGCCCCCCCCCCTGAAATCCCCAAAAAACATTGGCGAAATTTATTGCGATACGCGCGATTATTGATACATATGCATCTCCTGTTTGGATTTTGCCTCCCCTAAATCGATTTCTGGATACGACCTTGGGAATGGGTTTATTGAAGGTGTATTTCATTGGATGGTTTTGTTTTATTTGCATCGTATTATGTGACAACAAATGTGAGAAAATACAGGTAGCAATTTTCCCAACTTGAGACAAAACAATGTCCACCCGAAAATGTGCCATGGGGACATCGTTAACATTTATCTCCCAAAAAAGTACTCGTTACAAAAAAGTATATGTAAATTTCAATATTGTGATGACTTGGTTATATGAATCAAGTTCCAAAAAGAGGTTATGGTTATTTTTAGGGATGCCGTGAGTCACGACTTTTACTACTCGGCCGAGTTCGAGTATTGCTCCAATTATAGGCCCCGAGTATCGAGTACTCGGCCGAGTAATTCAGGCCACACTCGGCGCCGAGTACTCGGCACTCGGCCAAGATATGATAGCTATCTATACAAAAATGTTAAATCAGATCCTCATTTCAGTTCAATTAGTAACTTGCAAGTTGAGAACAACATTTGAAAACAAACCTACTCACTAGCGAAATGTTTTTTGCAATTAATGTATTATATTATGTACAACTGTGTTTGACCTAGACCAGCAGTATTTGCGCTTTGAATTTAGCGGGCTCTAGTTTGACTCACTAACAGATTATTCACTTACCAGCGTTACTAGCTGTATAATCAGTACTGTTATTTGCAGCTATTCTACAATTAGAAACTCACAAAATCTCTGCAGCTTGTTTGGGCTGGTCCAGCGAAGTGGAGTTCTTCAACAAACCGATTTGTTGAACTCCGGTTACTTCGGATATTTCTGAATCATATCTGCAGCCATTACATTACTTTGATGTTATTTGTATTTATTTGGAATATTTTTTTTATATTTAAGCTTGGAATCAAAAACTCAGATGAATCTTAAATTTAATATAATATGACAAAATAAACAGGAATATTTTGTGCCATTATTTTTCAATTCAAAGCTATTCCAAACACAAGTATTTCGTGTCTATCATCACAATAAAGCGTTACTCTGCACCACTGGCGTAGCCAGGGAGGGAGGGTAAGGACGACATTCCGGCCCTCCAAAATCGGGAAAAAAATAGGCTATTTTGCCAAAAAAATCAAAAATTTTCGCGCTATTAGGTATTTTATGTTCATTTTTGACCAAACTCGGCCGAGTAATCGGCAACAACAGCTTCGAGTACTCGGCCGAGTTTTGACAATTTTGCCGAGTACGAGTACTTGGTACTCGGCGCCGAGTACTCGGCCCGGCCGAGTACTCGGTTAACTCACGGCATCCCTAGTTATTTTACCATAAAATTGCAATATATCGAAAAATTGAATTACATATTATTTACATTGCTTTTAGCCTAAAACAACTGATTCATTTATGATCCCATATTATTTAGCCCCGCCCCCGCAGGGGGCGAGACTTCCCTAGCAAAATTGAGAAATTTGTCTTGCCCCCACCCCTGACGTAAAGTGAAGTACCGGGTTCTCACGTATCCTTTGCGGCATTCAATACATGAGTAGTCCGATGTAATTTGAAATTCGCTGGCGTCGGAGGCCAGCGAATTTCAAATTTCATCAGGCAAAACAAAGCGAAAGGACTACTCATGTATTGAATGCCGCAAACGTTAATTGAGACACGCGATAGCATTTATTTTTAAGTTTACTTTGCTGAGAAAAAACAGTGGCGGATCTAGGATTTATAACAGGGGGGGTTTTGAAGGAATTCCAGTGAAAATGGGTGAATATAATAGGTATTTAACCGCATTGAATAATTTTTGATTTATTTCTAGTGTTAACTGAGATATAACAGAGGGGGTTTGGACCCGTAAAACCCGTATGTAGATCCGCCACTGAGAAAAAATGATTAATTTTTTACTCGACATCTTTCATACAAAATCCTATGAGTAATAAAAACAGCATGTGTACAATATAGATTTCCTTGATTGGATGGAATGTATTTTCCTGAAGTATCGTGCTGTTGTAATGCAACAAAGTTTAAACAATTAGAATGATTTTACTGTAACATAAAAAGGATTGTGTTTTAGGCTTGAAAAAAGGTTTTAATGATGCAGTAGAAAAAATATCCGATTGGGGTGATGGAAAATTTTGGAAAGCTACCAGGGAAATTTGAAAATTTGTCCCCGCCCCCTAAAGGGGCGGGGCTTCCCCAGGGAAATCCGGATTTTGCCCCGCTCCCGCAGGGGGCGGGGCTCGTGCTATCGGGGAAATTTTGAAAATTCTATTACTGCCGTAAACCTCTATCAAGACAGAGCACGTCTATTGAGCAAACCAATGCTCAGTCTTGATTTGATCAAGGCTGTTCGAACAACCTTGATAGTATCAAGACTGAACAGCTTTGCAGCGTATTTTATCTATTTTCACATTTTCAAACGGAGTTGGAATTTCTGTTAAGAAAAGTAGGCTTTTAAATTTTCAAAGCCTACTTTTCTTCAATATTTGACGCTTTTTTAAAATTTGAAAGTACATTATTGTAGAGCATAATTGACTTCACAGATCCAAGCATTTGTTTTTTCTTAATATGTTTCCGGCTAAGAGATATTGGGATTAATTGGATTTGTTATTGCTTTTCTGGTAAAATTAACGGTCATCATCCACACGGACCTTAAGCTTTGAAGGAATATAAAATTATCGTAAATTTGAGCACGAGCTGACGGATGACTATCCAGACAATAATTGGAAATATTTTACGTAAAATAGTTAACTGTAAGTGAGATTAAATAGAGAGATTGGGAAGTATGAATGCAGGCAGTAAATTCCGCTTTTTGCATTCCCAACGCGTCATAAGAGAAAGCATGAATACAATTTGACGAATGTTTTGCACTCAAAACAGCTCTTCTGAATGCAGTGCATTGAAGGCAAATTTTAAATATCCCGCACGGCAAAGCCCAAACCTTAGGAATGGAAGGTTTTGAATTATCCCGCAAGATGGGCAATAGAAAAAACAAACATTTAGGATTCGAGTAGGATTGGAGGGTTTTGAATATCCCGCACCTGACACATTACCACTTTATTTTGTTTAGTCTCACTCTCTTTCTCTCCTTCTTTTTCTCAGCAATCTACCTTTTGTATTCGCTTTCCCAAACTAACTTTCGTGAATTCATTGAAGTTGCATTCGCCTGCCGGAATTCAATTCAAAGGCGAATTTACACTCATAGTTCCCAATCTGTCTAATATTGAGTTTTATTTTGGTGGGAATAAAAAACTAGCAACGTGGTATGTGAAACCTAAGAACGAGACTGAACATGCTTCTTCTCTGCACGCATTAAAAGCTCGTACGGATATATACACGCGTGACGTAGAGAACAAACGAGCATCTCTTTATCTGCGACCTAGGTCACGAAGGGTGTAACCGAGTGACCCTATTTTCATACCACACCATTGTTGAAACCCCCAGATTACATCTGGAAAGTTTGAATGAATTTAGTTCATCCGTTCTTGAGTTATACTGGTGAACAAACAACAAACGGACAGACAGACAGACAGCCTGAAATTGAAAACCATAAAGCATCTCCGATACTCTCCGATACTTAATAAAACGGATATTTTAGTTAACTTTTTGTTAACGTTAGTTTGTGAAATAAGAGAATGAGAATTAAATTTAGGTCGATGTAATATGCAAATTGAAATTACAATAATTTTCATGAAATAATATTAAGAGTGAGAACAATGTGAACATTAAAAAATTTCGGGACAAAGATGATTTTTCATCATTCATGGAAAACTGTACGTAACCTATTGGAAATTGGAATTGGCAATTATGAATAAATACCTAATATGTATATGATATTTGAAATGCATTGGAGATGAGATTGTATACTTTATAGCATCATAAATTGAGCACTTCATAGACATTTTTCCACTCGACAAGATGTCTGCTTGCTTTGTGCATACCTGAACAAATGGCAATATAATGATGAATTTTTAAGAATAGTTAAATTGGAATCCTCTCGTATGTATGTACAGTTATACCATGCTATGGTATCCTAAAATAAACATTCTACAATCTCGTCCTACTTAGATTAACTTGGGGATATTTGATTTGCACCTTCCGCTTATTACTGCTAATATTTGTCAATCAATATCACTGTATAAAGAGTAGCTTATTTTATAAACCTAGTTCTTGCTAATTTTTGGACATGCTAATCTTTTATATAATGAATCAGTTAGCACAGTGGTCTTTCCCATAGAATCGCGCTATTGATTATGGAAATCTGCAGTGATAAAGGAACTTTCTAATGCGCATTTTAAAATGTGTACACCTTACATTGGAAAGTAGCTGTATAGTTGTCATTTTGGTGTTTTAGCTCATTCAGTTGATTTTATGGTAATCTCCTTCACATTAAATGTGATGTGGTTAATGTAATACCACATATAGAAGAAAAAATATATTAAAATTCTGTTTAAAATTGATATTTGCAAATAAGGACGTGTTTGTATCTATATTTATATAGCAGTGTTTAAAATGTGGACTAAAGTATAATAAACAGCTTTAGAGGTTTCCTAAATTTAATTTGATATGAAAAAAATGATGAACAAAATCATACATGGTTTAGTTTACTGTATGTTTTTGAGTGGTAGCGTCCTTTGGGTTTCTTCTAAACCCTATATTCTATCAGGCAACGACGATTCATGTGCAAAAATATTCTTAAGTGCAGAGAATTCAAATGATGAAATTAATATTTCTATTAAAGATCGGATTATCAACAACTCGATTGAGTCAATTGATGAAACCGCTCGGAAACTCAGTTTGAATGAAAATTGTATTGTGAATTCATTAAAAGTCCAAAATGGATGCCTTCTTAGAATTTGTAGGTTAACCAAGGAACCAATAAGGCGTCAGAAGTGTGATAATTACACTGCAACTAAAACCTTCATTGTTGGAAACTCGGAAGATAATGAAGACGACCTTTATGATTGGGATAAAAAAGTATCCAGTCTATTGAGTGTGGACTGTTCCTGTAAGGTAAGTACTTCCAAAATATTTATTTTTTCATATGTTACATATTATGTCAACCATACTAATAAGATTATTTTTGCAGACTCTAAAACGGACAGAGACCAATGTACTTAAAGACAGTATTGAAACAATAGAATGCCCGGAAATAATTAAAGCAAATCGCTGTGAATTAATTAAACCAAGCAAAGATGAATGCGCCAGATTGTATCAAGAGCGTGATTGTACATCTTGCAGATTCGGCTATGTCAGTCTACCAGCACAGTTATCGGACAGCAGATTTCAAATCTCTGGAAAATCGATGATATCATCAATCGCTTTAAATGACGAATGTTCTTTAACAGCATTCGGTTACAGCATTAGCATTATTGATGAAAAGCCAGTAACAGTAATGATGGTCTTTAATAATGGTTTGCGTGAAAGATTCTCCAATATAAACGTAAAATTCTAATCTATGATTTGATTTTAACTTGATAATATAAATTATCGTAGACGTAGCCAGGATGTGGTTTCGGGAGGGGGGTAAACTCAAAACATGAGGACAATTTGGCGAATTTGGGGAAAAAAACAATACATAAAACTCGAGATTTTTAGTACTTTTTTTGGTAAAATTACCTATTTTTTCCGGATTTCTGGGAGGGGAGCAGTTGCCCTTTTGCCCCCCTGGCTACGCCAGTGTAGTATCTGTTTGTGTATCATAATACGAGAATCGTCTTATTTATTCCGCAAAATTAGGAAGATGTTTACGGTATAAACAACTTTACATGCAGGTGTCCATTAATGAAATCGTACTTTCATCCGCAAACTGGTAAATTGTTAATACTTTATAATTTAAATAGTATTGGTTATATTTACTTATACATGAATGAAGCAATCTATCTATTATATTCTACAGAAAATCCGAAGCAGTTTTCCGACAACATTACAATTTTTATTTCCGTAGCAGCTATTTTGCTTGTAGCTCTAGCGGTGATAACTGTACGATATTTGTACAGATTTGAATGTCAGGGATGGTCCCGTTTGAAAAACACAGTAATGATTGACAGCAAAGATATAAGTAAGACCTTTTCCAGATTTGTGTGATTTATTTACAAAACTATTTATTATTCGATTTCTATCTAATAAATAATGCATCAATTGTGTTAAGGATTTCTGAATATCAACCTAATACACTCATTAATTACTTTGGCGTATCAATTGAATAATTTCATTCAGGACGCCAAGATGTAATTAAAAGTGGACGGTTCGGGATTGTATACAAAGGATCACTACAATTAAGAGAAAAACCTAGAAAATGGATACCAGTTGCAATGAAATACGTCAAATCGCATACAAACAGCGTGTACACTCAGTCCATAATCTCAGAGATAAAAATCATGAGCACACTAGGGTCTCATGAAAACATAGTCCGTTTTTACGGTTGGTGCTCTAATTCTGTTGATGCAGATGACATGGGTGTGTAGTAACCATTTTAGTTTTTGACAACATTATTACCGATTTAGGATTCAGTTGTACCTGTACGTGTAGCCGTAGTAGTTAATTAATACACATATTTAAAATTATAGGTGATATGTGTATAATAATGGAACTGTGTCTCAGTTCTCTGAAACAATATTTGGAAGAAAATAAGCGCTCCTTTAGAGATACTTTTCAAACTATTCCGGATCAGTAAATCGAAATATAAAGACATATTTTATCTGTTGGTATGCTTATATAACTCAGTAATTAATTACCTTTTTGTATGTTTTGCAGCTATGTAAAATTAGGAGTTGAAAATGCTAACGGGAACAATCTTACTTCTTCTAATCTTATAAAATGGTGTTTGGAAATAGCTGCAGGAATGGAATACATAAATAGCCAAAATGCAAGTTGTTCCCCTGAAAATATGATTTTATTTACACTTTATCTACCTAATACCTATTCTCTTTAGTCCTAATTCTAATAATTACAAGATTATGGGCTATGATCACTTGCACGATGTTGCAGCATTGGAAGAGACAGAAGCCGGAGTGAGCCTTGCGAAGCAAGGCGAACGTAGGGTTCTGTCTCTTCCAATGCTGCAACACGTGCAAGTCGAGAATAGCCCATAATCGTAATTATGTGAGTGAATGAGTTGTATGCTTAATATCGGAATGCCCCGAAGCGACGTTGCCGATTTTACGAATACAGCTCATTCATGAAATATAATTCTAAGATATATTATATATATATAATTATATTTTGTTTTTATGTACCTAATGAAAACATTATTTTTTTTCAGATAGCCCACTTTGATTTGGCGGTTCGTAATGTTCTCCTTACAAATGATTTGACTGCCAAAATTGCGGATTATGGACTGTCTCAAAATTTGCTTGAGAGTGGTTACCTTAACTTTCATACAAAAGTAACTGCACAATATTCTCTTCTTTGAATAATACAAAGCTTTAATAAAACATTTGTATTAAAGAGAACATTTTCAAATGATATTGGTTGGCTTGTTTTTATATTTAGGAAAATGCTGCAGTTCCTGTACCAGCATTCTATATGGCCCCTGAATCGCTTCTGCGTAACCACGTCTCAACCAAAACCGATGTTTGGTCTTACGGCGTTTGTGTATGGGAAATATTTTCACTGGGCAATGAACCAACACTTGACGGTGTACATTTAGAAGATGAAAATGTACGACAAATTATAGCACAACATTATGAAGATGGAGTTCGGTTGCCTGACCTTGAGTATGCAACACCAGAAATGTACAATTTTTTCACTCTTTAATATGCTAATTATATACTGATCTGAAAAAGAAAGATACAGATAATATGTAAAATAATAAGTCTAGATCTTATTAGTCATATTGTAATATATAAACTAAATATAACAGAAAAGCTCATTTTTTTTTTAAATTACATCTTCAGTCATCAGAAATTGTTGGAATGTTGGAATATGCTTCCAGAACTGCGTCCTGATTTCAAGAATTTGAAAGAGTTTTTTACAAATCAAATGGAAATTCTCAAACAGGTAAAGATGGATTGGAAATATGTTATTGTAAGTTAGGTGTTAAAATACTCTGTAGGTATTTCGTGGGGTGGGGATTTAGGAATCAAAAATTAACATGTAAATGCACGTTGAAAGCCATTACACAACTTTTCTATTCAATCTTAGGTGAATGTGCCTGATTCGCCGAGACTTCAAGTGTCCACTCGCAGCCTTGAATGACCTGTGAGTATTCATCTAATACAATCTTACCGGATTGTTGTTCTACATTGAGATACCTAATTTGATTGCAATTGTAACTATAATACATAATCTACTAGTTGTGATAATTGAATAAAATTGTATGTGTATATGAAACTCATCTTTTGTGTCATTCATACATAATTATGACGACTTCATTTCAATCTAAAGGTTCGTTCAAAGGGTACATTCTAAAGGTTTATTCGATCTTCTTGCACACATCTTAACTGAATTAGGCTTATTGAGAATATTATTATTAAAACCAAGGATATGTCAAAATCTAATTACCTAATTATTCACAATTGAAAGTGAATATAATTACCAAATAGAAGCTAATAATTAATAAAGAAAATTTGTTAAATAAAAATGTTAATGAGGGACATAGACATATAATATAGCGTGATCAATCTACACTGCCATATGAATTTTACATGGGCTGGAGAAAGCCTTAGTTAGACCTGCCTCAAAAAGGTCACAGGTCGTTTTGAAACGTTTAATGAGGGTTGACATAATGCGCCTAGCCTACACAAAATTATGCGCGCCTAAAGCGCTTTGGCTCAAAGCATCTTTAAGTGAGTTTTCACTTCTTCTGCGACTTAAAAGTAAATATTGGTTTTATTTGCTAAATCAATTATTCACAATATAAATAATATAGGTACATAAATTAGATGTTCGATGTTGGTAACGATAATGATTGCTCATTAAATTTGCAAAAAGATTATCTACAAAATAAAAATAGTGGTTTATTTCAAATGGCCTGTAACCTTTTTGAGACAGGTCTAACAGTTTTTAGTGTTCCCTACGGCTAATAAATGGGCTGGATTAAGACTTGGTTAGTCCTGACTCAAAAATGTCACAGGTGATTTTGAAATAAACCACTATGCAAATCTTTAGACCCTCCTTTGGCACATTTAATGAGCTATGACATAATGTGCGTACACAAAATTACGCACGCTCAAAGTGCTTTGTCAAAAATCATGAAACTTGGGAAAGAATTTATTACTTTTGCTCTCAATATTATTACATAAAATGAATTTTATAAATGAGCTTAGAAAGCTTATTTTTAAAAAGTAATAAATCCTTTCCCAAACATGATTTTTGCCAAAGCGCTGTAGGCGCTCATAATTTTTTGTATGCGCATTATGCCATAGCTTATTAAATGCATAAAAAGATTCTCTACAAGATATGTACAGGAGTTTATTTCACAATGATCTGTGATCTTTTTGAGGCAGGTCTAACTAAGGCTTTCTCCAGCCCATGTGAAATTCCTATGACTGTGTAGAGTGTAGACTGATCATGCTGTACAATGTCTGGTATGGAAATTGTCCTAGTGTTACTGTTAGATATTTACATTCTCTTTATTATGTTGACTGCGAAAATAAAGTTTGGCATTGTCCGCCGTATTGACGTTTATAACGAATTATTTACTATAAATATTTGTCACCTCTTCTGACAGATAATGTTTAATCAATTTTATGGCTACAGCCATATACCTACTTGTAGTTACACAGTAAAACATGTAAATGAGTGCAGTGCTTATACAAACGCACGCTCCATAATATTATATGCTGATAAGAATTTACAAACACATACTACTTACTGTACTACGAACTATATGAGCAAGATATATCCCAGCATTTCATATGGTTTTACTATGTTACTATTGGATATATCTTGCTTTATGAGTAGTGCTTATACATGTTACATATGTAGTGCATCACTGTAAACTGTAAACGATTGGTTGAACTTTTTGAATCATACATAGTAGCTACAGTATAGCGGATTACTAACTCATTTTAGGCATTGCAATCTTTAGAATGTCAATGTTCAGTATGTTCACGTAGTTTACAAAACACACTACTATGAAAATGATTACGTATGAAAATGGTATTAAAACTGATGGAAAATGATTCACCTCATTACACTATATACTTCGTTAACGCATATTTATTGGGAATTCAGTTGTGTGAATTCATGAGCAGGGGTACAAATAATAAATGTATATGTACCAATGGAGTCGTATTGCTCTAAACCTATTGTTACATATACTTGCACATGAATTTTAATTATAGGTGCTTACCAAATATTATTACTGTCAATTGCTAGTATCACACTATTTGAATCTTGGTAACATTGATGTTGCAACAAACAATTTGTTTAGGTAATCTATGTTTCTGTTATAAAACGTGGATATTGATTTGACTAATTTCCTAGGTACATTCAACGTTTTACTCTTCTCTTCCGTACAATATGACCCATAGTTGTATTTTCATTTTTGTGCTCTTAGTCAGTGTATCCGGAATTTTATAGATTAGCATCCAATGAATTATCTGCAAATTTAATTTCTCTGGTAAATCATATTCCTGCATCGAGAGTAATGACGCGCATCCAAAGATCAATTACTAATCTATCAATTTACTATATAATGACTGATCCTAGGTTTACGAATCACTCATACTTATTTCAATCAGCTTGACATAGCTAAGAATTAACTGTGGCAAATTAGCAACAATTTTTCCATAATTTATTTCAATATTTTGCATACAAAAATGGAAAATTTGAAGATTTTTCTTTCCATCTGCATGATTTGCAGTATAAACCTGACACATGTGTCTGGTAGAACCCTACAAAGCAACAGACAAACAAGAAGCTTACAAGATTCAAGTTGCGGAACCTTGGAATTGACTAAAAGAGGAATTAATGAAACAGTCGAATTAAGTTTGTTAGAAAAAAACATGGCTAGCTTTCAAACAAAATATGACGGCTACAACATTTCCAACCTAAAAATACAACCCGGTTTTGCATTCAGATTATGCAGTCGGATTTTATGTACAATTTTCAAAGCAACAGATGAGAAACAGACGAACGAGGTATAAAAATGGGATCATTTTATTAATAAACCTTTACTAAGCCTTTCCTACCTTTCCATTTTAAGTTATTGTTATGATATCTAAACAATTATTGGCAACTGATCTGATAAAAATAATTCTTCATTTTGTACAATTGTAGGTTCCCCCAAAGCTGTCATCTGTTAACATTCTATTACAAAGTGCAAGGTGCAATCGTGATGTAAAGATATTTTTTATACATAATTTTTTCACGTTATATTTTCAATTTAAAAACTAAAAAACTAAATCAAACTATTTTCTATGATTTTAGGTTGAAAGAAACGAAATAGCTTTATGTTCTGCCGTTTCCAACCAACTAGAAGAAAACGAATGTGCTCGATACTACCGTGCCAAAAACTGCGACGACTCCTTTGAATATGTATCTTCATACAAAAATCAAACTACAGAAAT